>JACBKR010003437.1:0-29325 GCA_014218235.1 Colocasia esculenta
CTTGTTACTCATCTAAGTTTTTCAACTCACTCAAATCTAATCAGATCTGTAGTTTTTCACTGATAATATTACCTCTATTCAAGATATTTTCAAATTACTTAAGCTTCCGCAAAAGTGGCTAAGATCTATTCATCCCCCCCTTCTAGATCTTTTCCATACATTAATCTCGATCCTTCAGGAAACCTTTGCGAAGATCCAGTTGATTGTGCAAGATTGAAGGCATCTCAAGATCGTCAAAAGAGTTATGCGGATACGAGAAGGAAAGACTTAGCTTTTGAAGTAGGAGATCATGTTTTTCTCAAGGTATCGCCACCAGGGGTGTGGTGAGATTTGGGAAGAAAGCAAGTTGAATCCGAGGTTCATTGGTCCCTTTGAGATATTGAAGAAGATGGGTAATGTGGCATACCAGCTAGCTTTGCCACCATCCTTGGCAGCAGTGCACCCAGTTTCCATGTATCCAGTTTGTGAAGGTATGTTTCGAGATTCGGCTCATGTATTAGTTATGAGCCAGTGCATTTTCAGCCAACTTATCCTATGAGGAGCAGCCTATAGAGATTTTGGATCAGAAGGTACAAGAGTTGAGATCCAAGTCCATTCCTTTTGTGAAAGTCATATGAGGAATTTCTCGCGCGAAGAAGCAACTTGGGAGCTTGAAGAGAGGATGAAGAAGCATAGCTGTTCTTGTTTGGTGAGTATTCTACTCAATCTTCGAGGACGAAGATTATTTTAAGGGAGAGGGGTAGTTGTAACGACCTAACCTCCCGGACCCCTTGCCAGGGAACCCCGAAGGTCGTGCCACCACCCACGGATCCGAAGACCCAGAAGGGTTAGAATTTAGTCCAGTGAGATAAGCAATGAATTCAAATAACTATAACAAGAAAGACTGTATATTAATAAAGAATTATGTACAACATGTCCCAAATAAAAGTACAGGTACATAAAGAAGGTGCAGTCCTTAAGAGGCATACCCCGAGGACTTGCAAAAAGGCCACTCTCACTCACGCTACAAGCACTCACGCTCACAACTCACACTACTGTCATGCAAGCGCCAACAAACCGCCACCACGACCATCTGGCAATGAACCTCCTGCGACAGCGAGTCCCTACATACAAGTAGGGGGTGAGCCCTCGCGAAGAAGCTCAGTAGGGATTACAGTCCCTTACCAGCTAGAGCAGCAGGAACTCCAACAAAGTGGACCCACTACTCTACAAGCAGTAAAACGGGAATGCCTACCACAGAGTATTTCAAAGCAGCGGAAACAGAGAAACGCCTCGACCACAACCCGGTCAGGCCAACCACGACTCCCGCAGAACAAGCGAAGTCAACACATGCGGAAGCAACTAGAGCAATGCCACGACCCGCACCAGGTCGGACCAGAGCAACACACGCGGAAGCAAACCCTCGACGTAACCGCCGAGACAACGGAGCTCACGAAACACCGGAGCGACCAAGAGAGACAAGAGTCTCAAGACAAGCACCGACATCCCACACCTCCACAAGGTCGGGAAGAACAACCAGGTGTCACACGAGAGACACCGAGAAACCACGTGAGAAACACCGTCTCACCACAGGCACGGCCACCTCAGACCTCCACAAGGTCGACGGCCCCAAGCAACCACCCTACACCTCAGACACTCCACGAGGTGAGGAACTACACTCGGTGCACACTCGCCACCACGACGGCACCAAAAATGGGTTACCGAAACAGCAGTTGGGTGCCTGCACAAGGCACCCCGAGATAACCCACAGAGTGAAACCACTAAACACGGCCCACGAGGCCAACCGACAAAACCCAAGGAAGCGAGACACGGCTAGGCTACAACCACCGTGTAAACCTGGGCAACGAGAACACAAGCTCGAAAACAACGTGAAACACCGTCACAGTAAGAGCAACCAAGCCACCGCCACAAGCAGCTAAAAGGAGGGCACACAGTCCACTCCTCCAGCTCACCATCCGCTGACTCTTGCCTACAACCTCCCCGATAGAGTGAGGCTAGCGAGTCACAGCAAGAACAACACAACCACCGCATCCTGGCCGAGCTGCGACCCCACGCCTGACCTCCCTACGTGGCTTCGGAGCCAACGCAGAGCGAGGTAGTGAGAAGGACTAGCTGGTCTACACCAAACAAGCACCACAACAACCTCGGCGTGCAAGACCCATCTAAGGGAACTCCACAAGCGACTCTATGCCATTGTCCCTACCGTTTTCCCCTTCTGCTCCAAGTCCGAGACTTGAGCACACCCGCCGCCCGGAAAACTCCCTCAACAGACGCGCGGGGCTGGGGGTCCCAGGTAACAGTAACAACCTTTCTCGCGGACAAGCCCTCAAGTGCCGAGCACCGAGCGAAAGAGAACTGGCGTAGAAACATCACAACTGGCTTGTAACTAAGACAAGCCCAGCTGGCCACGGCACGCACGGCACCCCTTCCGAGAATAGCCTCCAGAAGGACGTCGGCCAACGTCGGCACACACAACACGGCCCGAGAAACCGGAACACTACCAAACAACACAAAAACCAACGCTCTTCTAATAATCGATCGGCGACTAAGCCATCGATTATTAGACAGACGCGAGCCTCCTAGCGACACCACTAGGACACGGCCACGAGGTGTCACCTTCGGTCACTGAACGCGGGAGGCAACCTGTTGCGTTTCCACCAGAAGTTCCTAAGGCACACCCTGCCCTGGGGCACACGCCGACACGCCAACCGTGGCCACAGAAAACACCCACGGCAACACAGGCCTTGTCCGCCCTCTTGCCCATCGCGATCACATCGCGACGGTCAGGACCACCACGACAAGTCCTCTATTGCGACGGGGAAGCGGGTCGTAACAGGAACCGGGTCGCGACAACCTTGTCGCGACAGCCGACCACGCCGCGACGCAACCCTGTCGCGACGGAAACCGTCGCGACGACCCTTATCGCGACGGCCACCCATGCCGCGATAAGTCGCGTCGGACGGGGGCGACGCCTTCTCTGATGTCGCGAGCGTTCGGCGGTCACGACATTAGCTGGAAGGCTAACCGATGGGATCCACATCCCGTGATCGCCCACAAACGCTACAACTAGCACTACACGGGGAGGGGAGCATGGTGAAAGCAATAAAAGCATGCAAACACCCATTAGGACCTCCAATCCACACTAACAAGAAAGGGCACAAGCATCCCTACCGATTAGACAAAACCGAACCCCCAAGGGGCCTTCACGACGAGCTCGCCACCTCCTCCTCGCTCCCACGGCGCCGCTCCCCCGCTCCGCACGAGCCGTCGTCGCTCCACCCGAGCTCCAACCGCCGGAGAAGAGAGGGAGAGGCCTCTCCACCTCGGAGAGGAGAGGGATGGAGGAAAAGGGAAAATAAGGAACGCGACGCCGAAGGCGGTCGCAACAAGAACGCGACGAGGCGCGACAAGAACGCGACGCCGAGGCGGTCGCAACAGGGATGACTGTACAGAAAGCCGAAAAGCCCGAGATGTTACAATACATCCCCAAAAAATAATTTCATCCTCGAAATCAAGGGCAAAAACCGGTCGGAGAAAACAACAGGTGCCGAGGGACCACTATTCGTACTACGACTTCCCGGTGGTCAACACCACGACCTCGCCACAAGGGAGTGCCAAACCAGACATCCGACAGCTCACAGGGGGCACAACAACGGCGCGGAGCACACAATCGGATGTTGACAACTCCACAGGCGCGGCACGCACTAAACCGACCAGAAACAACAAAAACTGCCAGCCGAAAACCACGCGACTGAACCCTCAACGACCATGCTGTTGAGACCAACCAGTCAGTAACTCAATATGTAGCCAACGACAAGACAGAGGTCCCAGCTACTGACGACAACCGAGGGAAAACACCAAGAGGTCATCCACAAGACTCCGTTGAATGGCTCCGCACAACTAGCAACAACTAGCACCTATGGCAAGGGCCAAACGAGAGCTTCTTAGTGGTGACCCAAAACCAAGTGGAAAACCCGCATGTGGAGAACCCACGGCGAGCAAGGCAGTGTCCACCGGCACCACTAGATCTCACCCAGATCATCCTCGTGGTCCGACAAGGACACACAAAGACTGTGGAACCACGACAAACTAAACCAAACGCTCCACAGGCACACGCGTAGAAACACAACCAGGGGACGTGTGAGTTGGCAAGGCCAGACAACTCAAGACGTCCGCAAACTGCATAGGAACGAAACAACCGCAGAGGTCGAAGACACACGTCGACCTCTGGGGATCCAAACCAAAAACAGGAACCCCAACCGACACAGGCCACGACCAAAGCCTAGCACACCACCGATAGGGCTACCTAGACAAGGCAAAGCAGCCACCCCACAGTTGGTAACGGTACAGCCACAAGGCACGGCCAGCACAAGTGTCCCAGAGGCGGAAAGCTCAACGCCTTGAACACCCGAGCAAACTCGCGAAGCGACGCACGAAGCTACGATCAGGAATAAAGCACAACACACGGTGCCACACGCATCAAGAGCCACCCAAGTGCAACACAATGCACCAGGGCTCCAGACGGTACGAAAACAAACCACTCGAGCACGAGCAGAGGGTGTCACCACAAGCACCAAAACTCGGCAAGATGCAACACAGTTGCACCAACGGTCGAAACAACACGGCTAAAAGGAAGGACTCTTCACAAGAGACTTGCCAAAAGCCGCCCACAAGAAATCGCAAGCCACAAAGGATAGAACAGGCCATACCGGCAACGAACCCTCAAGGCACAAGCACACAAAACTTCGAAAAGGAAACATGCTCTAGGTGCAGTACACAACCGCACCAGCGGCCTGAAACGACTCAAGGCCAAACGGAAGGGACTCTCCACCAGAGACCCACAAGAGGAACGCGCGGAAAACCAACAGCTTCAAGAGCGCAACAACTACATTGGCTCTTAGAAGCACGCAAACACAGGCATCGCTCCTACCACCACAGGTAGAAGGGCCACACACCAAATAGCGACAAGTGCCTCCAAGCGCAGTTGAGGCACAAGCGAAAGCACACACCGGGACGATGCTTGCCCAGCAAACCAAACCACAGAAAAATGGTGCTGCCTCACACTGAACAGGCACGCTGCCCTACATCGTCCAGTCAGCAACAGGAAATGGCACACCAAGAGACAGCACAATAGGTCACCACAACCTATCGCACCACAAGGAAACACGCGCATGAGGTGAGCAACCAACTCACCTCAAGACAGCACAAGGGGAGGGACCTTCGCCACAAGGTCCACCACGGTGCGCGGCACGGCACCAAATGCCATGTGAAGCACCACCACCCCGACAACCCACGGAAAACAGAGGAAGAAGGCCACAACCGCCTCTTCCTCACACAAAGGAGGGAAAAAAACCCACGACGCAAGGCTAGCACTCCCACAGGAGGCACAGCCAACTGAACACCCACGATGCTCGCCAAACAACTGTCGGCAAGAGCACGCAGGGTGGAGAAACGAAGCAACCACCCGACCACGGGGACACCCAAAGTCCCACCAGCGCGGCGAGAAGCTCGAAAACGAACAAGAATACAACCTGGCCAGCACAACGGCTAGACACACGGTCAAGGGCACAACACCTCGACCGACAATGCCCAAATAGACTGTCACATCGACAGTCCAACCGACAACAACGACAGCTCATCTCTACTGAGAGAGAGAGAGCAGCGACACCAAAACAAACACAGGCACTTGGGGAGAACCTCCACCCAAAGCACCAAGAGCCGTTCTAGGAAAGCATCACCAGAACGCAGCCCCAAACAAACGGGCAACAGAGAGAACACAGCAAACAACGGAAGCAAACACATACTGGTTCTGGGAGAACCTCCACAGAACCACCTAGGCGTCGTTCTGGGAAAACCCACCAGAACGCAACGGCCAACACAACAGAAGCATACCTCAACCCTGAGGTAGCACCACAATTGGCAAAACAAGCCCGAAACAGTCCTGAGAGGAACCTCACCAACAACAACAAACCATTCTGGGAAACCATCACCAGAACGCAGGGCAACCAAGCGATGCACCTTAACCTCAAGGGCAACGCAACGGAAACCAACCAGACAACAAAGACCTCACCAAACAGGCAACACAGTGGAAGACTTTAACGAGCACGGAAGTAGTCCATAGGGAGGCACTCTCACTAGGACAACAACAAACAGTTCTGGGGAACACCACCAACACAGCAGCCAGCGAGGCACCTTAACCCAGAGGGCAATGCCGTAACAACCAAAAACGAGCATAACAAAGTTCTGGGGAAAACCTCACCTCCACCAGAACCAACAGAGAAGAATTCGGGAGCACCTCATCAGAGTTCACAACCAGTCAGCACCAGGCCGACAACCACCCAAACAGGTGTCGCACCGCTCAACCAGCGGTGCAACATGGTACACAAAGCATCTGCTTAGCTCAAGCAAGATGCCGACTGAGCAGAACAAAGCGCCCAACGGCGCCAGGCATGCAAGGCAAACACACAGCTAACAACACACACCCCAACACAAGGGGACATCCAACAAGGACTTACCCCACGAGAAGGGGACATCCAACAATGACACACACCCCAACAAGAAGGGACAGCCAACAAGGCAAGGACACCTTCTACAGGTTCCGCAAACCACAACCCTGCACCGGTGAAGGCCACACCACATTAGTCTCTCATCCTTCGCGACACACCGACCGGACGCGCAAGCCGACGACGAACCCAATCGCAGCACGAGCGAACTAGCATCACGCTCGAAGCACGCGCGCCCAGCAACAGCAGCAACGTTCTCCTGCAGCTCACACTCAGACCTTGCTGAAAGCTAACCACCTGCACAAAGAGCCAAAAGCTCACCTAACAGCACTCTACACAGCGGGCCAGCACGCACATAGTACCTTTCTTTGGGACAGCCATAGTTTCTTAACTCATTACAAATCTCGTTGGACCCCTGACCTCTAATACCACTGGAACGACCTGACCTCCCGGACCTGCCAGGGAACCCCGAAGGTTGTGCCGCCACCCCGGATCCGAAGACCCGGAAGGGTTAGAATTAGTCCATGAGATAAGCAATAAGTTCAAATAACTATAACAAGAAAGACTGTATATTAATAAAGAAATTATATACAACATGTCCCAAATAAAAGTACAAGTACATAAAGAAATGTGCAGTCCTTAAGGGGCATACCCCGAGGACTTGCAAAAAGCAAAAAGGCCACTCTCAACTCACGCTACAAGCGCTCACGCTCACAACTCACACTGCTGGCAACGCAAGGCGCAACAAACTGCCACCACGACCAGTCCGGCAACGAACTCTTGCGACAGCGAGTCCCTACCTGGAAGAGTAGGGGGTGAGCCTTGCGAACAAGGCTCAGTAGGGATTACAGTCCCTTACCAACTGAGCACAGGAACTCCAACAAAGCGGAAGCAACTACTCTACAAAGTAGTAAACGGAAACGCCTACCACAGAGTACTACAAAGCAGCGGAAACATAGAAATGCCTCCCACAACCCGGTCAGGCCAACCCTACTCCCGCAGAACCAGCGGAGTCACACATGCGGAAGCAACTAGAGCAACGCCACGCCCCGCAACCAGGGTCGGGCCAGAGCAACACAATGCGGAAGCAACCCTCGTCGCACACCGCCGAGACAACAAAGCTCACGGAACACCGGAGCGACCAAGAGAGACCAGAGTCTCAAGACAAGCACCGACATCCCAGACCTCCACGAGGTCAGGAAGGAACAACCAGTGTCACCACAGAGGACCGCACCGACCACCACGTGAGAACATCGTCTCACCACAGGCACGCCACCTCAGACCTCCACAAGGTCGACGGCCCACAAGCAAACCACCCTGCACCTCAAACGCTCCACGAGGTGAGGGAACTACACACTCCGGTGCAACCACGGACGTCACCAAGAAATGGGTTACCGAAACAATAATTGGGTGCCTACACAAGGCACCCCGAGAGAACCCATAGAGCGGAAACCACTAAACATGGCCCACGAGCCACTGACAAAACCCAAGAAGCGAGACACGGCTAGTCTACAAACCACCGTGTAAACCAGGGCAACGAGAACACAAGTTCGAAAACAACGTGAACACCATCACAGCAAGACAAACTAAGCCACCGCCACAAGTAGCTAAGAGGAGGGCAACAGTCCCCTCCTCCAGCTCCCACAGCCGCTGACTCCTACCTACAACCTCCCCGTAGAGTGAGGCTAGCGAGTCACAGTAAGAACAACACCACCCCGGAGCCCGACCAGCTGCGGCCCTACGCTTGACCTCCCTACGTGGCTCCGAGCCAACGCAGAGCGAGGCAGTGAGAAGGACTAGTTGGTTTGCATCGATGAGCACCCAAACAACCTCGCGTCCCAGCCCAGCTAAGGGGCTCCACAAGTTACTCTACGCCATTGTCCCCACTATTTTCCCCTTCTGCTCCAAGTCCGAGACTTGAGCACGCCCGCCGCCCGGAGAACTCCCTCACCGACGAGTGGGGCTGGGGTCCCAGGTAACGTAACAACCTTTCTCGTGGACAAGCTCTCAGTGCCGGCACCGGGTGAAAGAGAACTGGCATGGCAACCACCATAGAAACAGCACAACTGGCTTGTAACCGACAGCCCAGCTGGCACAGGCATGCACAGCACCCCTTCCGGAACAGCCTCCAGAAGGGGCCGTCGGCCAACGCCGGCACACACGGAAAGGCTCGAGAAACCGGAACACCACCAAACAGCACAGAAACCAACGCTCTTCTAATAATCGTCGCGACCCAAGCCATCGATTATTAGACGACACGAGCCTCCTAGCGACACCGCTAGGGCACGCCACGAAGGTGTCACTTCAGTCACTGAACGCGAGGAGGCAACCTGCCACGTTCCCACCAGAATGTCCTAAGGGCACACTATGCCCTGGGGCACACGCCGATCCCAACCGTGGCCACGAAAACACCCACGGCAACACAGGCCTTGTCGCGCCCTCCTAGCCCGTCGCGATCACATCGTGATGGTCAGGGCCACCGCGACAAGTCCTCTGTTGCGACGGGAGCAGGTCGCGACAACAAAGCTGTTGGCGACAGGACACTGGGTCGCGACAACCTTATCACGATATCCGACCGACGCCCGCGATGGCCACCTGCCCGCGATAAGGTCGCGTGCGACCAGGGCGACGCCTTCTCGATGTCGCGACGCACTTGGCGGTCGCGACATCAGCTGGAAGGCCGACCGACGACGGATCCCCTCCCATCATCGCCCACAAATTCTACAACTAGCACTACACGGGGAGGGGAGCATGGTGAAAGCAATAAAAGCATCCAAACACCCATTAGGACCTCCAATCCCACTAACAAAAAGGGCCAAGCATCCTACCATTAACGAAATCGAACCCCCAGGGGCCTTCACGACGAGCTCGCCACCTCCTCTCGCTCCCCTGCGCCGCTCTGCTCCTGCTCCGCACTAGCCACCGCCGCTCCGCCACGAGCTCCAACCGCCGGAGAAGAGAGGGGAGATGCCTCTCCACCTCGGAGAGGAGAGGGAAGGAGGAAAAGGAAAAGAAGCAAGAAGGAGTGCCGGCCAAGGCTTTTAGCCTGCGGCCCCCAGAACGCGACGGGGCGGGGCGTCGCGATACGAACCTTATCGCGACGGCAACCAGATCGCGACCAGACCGCTCCCTCCCCTGGGCACCGCTACAAACCGACAGGTCCAGTCGCCACGCCTGCCACTCTAATGGCGACAGACGACCAAAAACCAGAAAGCCAGTCGCGACCCATTGACCGGCGCGACAAGAACGCGACGCCGAAGGTGGTCGCAACAGGATGACTGTCGCGACGGGCACCTCCGTCGCGACAAGGCCAGTCATCCCACACAACAGAAATCTGGAAAGCCCTAGACGTACAGTAGTGCCCATGACTTTTATTGAATTATATGATGCAATTGTGTATGTTTCTAGTTGTATGTTGATCAGTGTTGAAACTTGGCGTCGACATCCACTGACGTAACTACAGTTAGCGGCATGATCCATTGTTGTCTACTGTCTGTTAACGACAGTGTAGTGTGTCGTTTATTATTTTCTAGAATATTTAGTTTTTCGGGCAAGAAAGTTGACGACATGATCGATGGACGTCTACTTCATGGTCGACGGCAACAGAGGTTGAAGTTACCCTGACTTGCCTGTTTTTGTTGTTACCGTTCCGGGTGAGAGATTGTCGGCGTTTGCATCATTAAAAGGGGATTTGTGCGTTTCTGATCCAATGGCTAGGATAAGTTTGGCTAGGCGTAGGGATCTTTATAAGACCCGGTGTTGGCCTTTGGAAGGGATTTTCGCACTGTTTTTGGAAGAGAAAGAAGGCCGAGAGAAGGGTCCAGAGCTTTGCTCGGGCGATCTGAAGAGTGCTGGACCAAAAGAATCATCAAGCACCAAGGTTACAAGCTTCTCCAAGTGGGGGAGCGTGCTAGAAGCTGTTTCTGGGTGATTGAAGTCGTAGAGGAGGACTGCCTTGTTACCAAGGCCGGCGTCTTCGAATCCCGATCTTTAGTTTTATATTTTTATAATTTTTAACTAAAAACATCTAAATAGTGTTCGGGAAGGGGTGTAAGTTCTGTTATTTTATGTGAAGTTCTATGTTTTCTGGACGAATGAACTTAACGTCCATATTGACTGCCGTTTATTTTCTGTAAACGACAGCATCGACCACCGTTGATTTCTTGTAAACGACATTGTTTTGGACGTCTACATATGTTAACGGCGCTATGTGCCGCCGTCTACTGATATTAACGACGGATATGTGGCTGTTGACCTTGTGTAAATGCCACATATTTGGCCGTTAAGTTTATCAGTGCTATATTTTTCTGAAATCTGATCATATTTCCTCAACTGTGATACCTGCATGTATGGAGTTTTTGGTCAGGTTATATTCTGTGCAATTCAGTGTTGTTATACTGTGAATATGTCATTGCAATGGGTATGGACTATGTTTAGGTTTTCTTTTGAATTCTATATGATTTATAAGAAAACTAAAATAGACTCAAGTATGATTCATGTTATAATGTTGAAATTAGAGACTGTAATACTAATAGGTGAAACTACAGATCTACTATACTTAATTCTTGTAATAGTAACTACATGATTTCATCACAATTATACCATGTTAAGTAGTTTAAATTGATGAAGGTTAATCATGAAAAATGTTTACAGAACTCAAAAAATTATGAAATTTTGCATGTGCATGGTGTGAATAGATCAGATTTACTATCAAAATTTTGGGGATTTTTATATCACTGTGCATACTGTTATGATTTTCTGAATAGTAAATGCATATAGAATTCAATAAACATGACATTGTATATACATGATGGATTTTGATAAAGGTAGTACCATGATAAATTTCTGTTATACAGTAGAGTTTAATTTCAGAACTGAGAAAGGCATGCTATCTGATGTTTCATTATCATCTTGATAATATGTATGAATGTATGAAAGAGCATGATAGAATTGTATGAAAATGTAAATTGCATGATTGTATACATAATGCATCTAAAATGAATTGGTCAATGAGACATTGCTATGATAGAGATAAATACAATAAACTACACCATGGAATGCCCCTATGGTAATGGTTCACCTACATGAATGACCTACATGATCCGTGGGCAACAGATGAAATCTTGGAGGTAGACATGTTCTACTGGTTAAGGTGGAAGGACTTTCCCTAGTATTGCGCAATAACCTAGACTTCATCACTGCTTTGCCTAGGTGATAAGCGAATGACTACATGCTACATGATCTCTATTAATAGTATGAGCTTGTCTTGGCACTACATGAACTAAATGACTACATGAACTACTGTCTACATGATAAATGACTACATGATACATGATCTACATGTTACACGCCATTGAACTACTGTCACTTGTTATATGAACTACATTCTACATGTTAAATTGACTACATGCTACATGTTAATTGACTACTTACTACATGATGATTAAAGTACATGTTTCATGATATGGATTAAAAGGACTTGAAATTGGTTACATGTTACATGACATGAACATATACCATGAGAATTAGATTACATGCTATGCCATAGGAACATGTTTAGATCTTGCTATATTATGAGATGTAAGCTATATGTTACATGAATGTTTTATTTCCATGATAAACCATGCTTTATAAAGAATGATTGCCAAATGAACTTAGAAAATGTCGATAGGAAGAGCTATATGATATCAAGGATATGAAAGATATATGTTATCATTTTAAACCTAAATATATTATATCTTGAACTGTCTTTCATGTGACTTGCTGGGTCTTTTAGACTTACACTTGATTAACATTTCAGGAGAGACAGAGGATACTAGAGTTAGTGCACACTGACTCGGAGCGTGAGGACGTTGAGGCTTAGTGCTTACTTGAGAGTGTTAGAGTGATCATGTATGTGAGGGAATATGTACCTTTTATTTTATGCATTTGGACTTATAGATTGTAACAAATTTGGACTATTGCTATCTTTCCTTTATGTTTTAGACATAGTATTTGATATGATGTTGATTGAAAATTTTGGTTCCATATTCCGTTGCATCTTGTAGGAGTTAAATTGTCATTTTGTATGTCTTATATGTACCGTCCCTTGTTGGATATGTTCCACTGTAATACCTCTATTGGATCCAATGTGAGTTGGAATAATTGTACTGGTCTAAGAGGGGCGTTACACGTATCGGCCGAACTGCGGTCCCACACATGGCCCCTCTAGATAGTATCGAAACAACGTAGAGTGAGGCCAGTGAGAAGGACTAGTTGATCTACACTGGAAGAACAACCAAACCACCTCGGCGTCCCAGACCAACCAAATGAGAGCTCTGCAAACGACTCTACATCGCCGTCCACCATCGTTTTCTCCTCAACTACCAGAGTTTGTAACTCGAGCACACCCGCCGCCTGAAGAACTCCCTCAACTGGTGCGCGGTGATGGGTTCCTAGGTAACGGTAACAACCTCTAATGGACAAGCCCTCTAGTGCCAAACACCGGGTGAACGACTAGTGTAGGATTGTGCTAGAAACATCCTGGTTCGTCGTACCATCCAGATCGACTGTGCCCCATTCTTCTTGGTAAGGTACGGTACTGTACCATTCTGTACACCACTGAGATAGGTGGTAAAAGGACTTGTTTGATTTTTTTTTATTTTTATGACTTGATAATATTTAAATGAGTAAACTTCAAAAGAAATGAGCAAAACATAACATCACATAGAGAGGTTGAAAATATAAAAAAAAAATATTTAGTCATTTAAGTCAACCCAATACATTCATTTATTGTTCATCTAATATTGAGGATACAATCATGAACTCCTACAAGCCCAATATAGTACTCATATCGTCATCCTCACGTTACTCATATGTAGTACATCGAAAATTTTATTCTGAGAAAAATAAAAAAAATAGAATAATAATTTAATATTCTCATAATAGTAAAAAAAACGTACGTGCCATTATCATATGTACAAAAACACATCATAAACTTCTGTAAAAATCATAGTTCAACTCTAAATAATATTCTCAAATGACCCACGAAGAAATTCATACAAAAAAAAATCTGATTGGCCAAGATTAAGGTGTTTGTGACTTATTATCGTAATTAGGAAATAAATCAAAAAATCATTATCACATGTACTTAATAGAGTCCAAAAATATAATAAAAATTATGGATGGACTTCAAACAATGGGTATCGACAACTCAATGAAAGAAATGGGCCAAAAGAGGTCTTTTGGCTACAAATAAATTCATGCTAGGAAAATAACCCAAAATTTGGAAATTTTCACTAATTGACCATAAAAGGTTAATACTCACCAAATACACACTTAATGGATCCGAAATGAAGTCCAACTCGTGGATGCAACCTAAAGTAAGTTTCCATATCAGTTCCATCATGAATTAGGAAGAGAAATCTCCAAGTTGAGGAAAGATACACCCAAATCGTGCCTAAAGGTTTCCTAATCTAATTAGGAACTAAGGCCCCTCTCTCTATAAATAAGCCTCTATCTCCCATGCCCGCACGTCGAGATGTAAATCTTACTGTGCTAGTTTTCTCATACCTGCTTCCTATCATTTTTGGTAGTGAAGATGAGGAGTGTGTGTAATGATGAGACTTGTGCGCCGAGCGTGAAGTACACTTTAGAGAGTTTTTTGTTTATTCTAGTGAGATATTGGTAATCATTGTAATTTTGTCTTTCCTTGAGAGATAGATGAGGCTAGTAGTAGAGTTGTCCTTATTTTGATATTTGTAGATTGTAACGTTCACTTATGATGATAAATGAGTTTTGAATATTGAATTATGGGCTCCATTGATATTAGTCATTTGTCTAGAGCTTCTGAATGCTTGCTTGTCCATCACATTCTTGATTACATTCCATTGCTAAATTGGGGGTGTGACATCATATTTCTTTGAAAGGTTCAGCATTCTTTTCCAACTCTTCCCTTGGCCATAGCATGAAAAGTTACAATAAGCATCATCTTCCTTAACATGTAAATAAGAACATTTAACAAGTTCTTACCTAATCTTCCTTATCATGTTGAGCATGTATGTCCATAAAACCCTAGAGAAATTATTGGGATTCGATGAACTGCTAGACCATATAGATTCGTAGATTAGTACAATTATATGGACTGAATAGTACTATATTATAGTGTAGCGGTCTGAAATGGTCAACGCCACCTCCACTACCACTACCACCACCACCAACTCCAATGTGATCATTATATAATACTATGATATGACCAATGTATTTCATTAGATCAACACCAAGAATCCGAAAACAGAAACAAAATTGTAACGTCTTAAAATTTATAAAAAAATATTAATATGTCGACACTAAGAAATTAAAAGAGATAGCAAATTATACGTAAGACATGACCACTTATATAAAATATAATTATATTTAATTTTAGATATTTTATATTATTAATATAATTTTGGTACTATCTTTGATTGTGTGCACTTCGATAGGACGATATTCGGTTCCAAAATAAAGTCAAATTTGAAGTCATCATAATTACTAAAAAAATATACTGATTCTAAAAATATAACTATCAAGAATTATTGATGCATATATGTTATGATTAAGTCGGCCTAATGATTTTTGGGACAATTTTTACTTGATAAAAACATTAATTTAAAAATTAAACTAAAATTACTATAATTTGTATCATCTCTTAATTAGCTTATGTTAGAAATTTCATCTAAATAGATATGCAGGATATGAGAGGGGAAGGAAAAAACAATAGATTTAGCATACCGGACCGTACCGGTCCGCGTCATGCCGCCACGGCTCACCCGAGTCACCCCATTGGGGTGACTCGACTGTGCCTGGGCTAGAGAGAGCCAAGAGCACAGTTCGGTGTATCGCCACGGTACCTCAAACTCTGGGAACAGCACAAGTGCCAAGAAAACAAAGATGCAGTGGTTGTCGTAACCTGAATGCGACACCCTGCCTGTCGTGACCTGGGTCAGATGGCGACGCACTCCATGTCACAACCATAACGCGACAGGGAGGCTGTCGCTACTAGACCAGAAGATGACGGGGAAGTGTCGCGTTCTGGGTCGCGACAAGGATACAGACAGAGGTTTGGGTGCCTACCCGAGACCTCCAAAAAATTCCAAAACTACAACTTCGGTGTGCATAGAGGGAGGGGAGCATGGAGGACCATCAATGCACATGCTAGGAGCACAAACCACCCTCATCCACACCCATGCATGCCAATGTGAAGGATCTACACTCATGAAACCTCACATGCACATCATGGAAACACTCAAACCCACAACCCCAATTCAAGCTCAAGAAAGCTAAACATGCATTCACACACCTAGCATGGATTCTATAAGGCTTGGAGGAGGGGAAGGAGGCCCTAGCATTCTAGAACTAGGGGGAAAGTTAAGGGTCCCTACCTCAAGAAGAAGAACCAATCTGTCTTCTCGTGTGAGTGGCCACCTCCTCCTCGCTCCAAGCTGCACGCTCACGCTGTACCGAGCAACGTTCGGCCTTCTACATATTGGAGAAGAGGTCATACGTCGAAGGGGAAGGTGCCATGCCTACACCGGAGGAGGAAGACGGACAGGAGATGCCACACCTCCAAGAGCACCTCCACAGCCAAGCTCGGACAGAAGAGAGGGAAAGGTGAGGAGAGGAAGAAGAAATGAGAAAGGGGGGAGAGAGATCTGCTAGTCTTGCATATATAGGCCTCAGATCTCATAACGCGACAGCCAACTCGTCGCGTTCACTAAGGAACGCGATGGCTATCTTGTCGCGACCCCAAAGTATTGGTCAGACCTAACAATTGGACCCACCACGTGTCGCCCTTGCAGGCCTGCCACCCTGAATGTGACGAATGGTATGTCGCCTTTAGGTGACAAGCAGCAAGACATGTGTCCCAAATGTCTCGACAGCAAGACGACAAATAGAGCAATCAATAGCCAGAACTATCAGAAGGTGAACGCGACGATGGACCCGTCACGTTCTCAACCTGAACGCAATATCCATATCGTCACCTTCAAAATGCAACGGCCCGACATGTCGCTACCTTCAACAGAAGGTGGCCAGCCAGAGAACGGGATGTTACAAATCTAACCAACACAAAAACAATTTGGTCCTCGAAATTAAGGGAAAACCCGGGGGACGAAGGCAAGCAAACATACCAGTCACTCAAACAAGTATGGAAAATGCTCCCGCATCTTGTCCTCGTGCTCCCACGTGGCCTCGCCACCATGCGATTCTCCCAGACGACCTTGATGAGCGGGATCCGTCAGATGTAATAGAATAACAAAAATTGAATAGTAGTAGTACAGTAGGAGAGCATTAGCAGGACAATAGCAGTTCAGCAAAAGTCAAAAGTGGTAGTACAGTAATAGTGTAGTATGTTTGAATTAACAGACTAACAATAACAGTATAACAATCAGATGCCTAGCTAAATCAGAACAGTCAGAACCGGTGGAAATGCCGACACCATCATTAGCCCCTGCAGGTATTTTCCTATAGCTCTCTGTCTCCAAGGCTAGATTGGAGCCTCTGGGACACTCTCTGTTCCCTCAGTAATATGCATTCAAGTCTAGTAGAGTCACAAGACTCGTTATAGCACTAGACAGTTCAAAACAGTACAAAATGGTTGGAGCCATAACAGCTCAAAGGGTACCAAGAGGGTACTTTCAAGAGTTCGAGAATGTCACGCCAGGATGTTTGAGAACATTAGTATGATCATGTCAAGAAACAATATTCACTAGCAGTCCGAGACTATCATGTCAAGAGTGAGTTTCAAGAGCAAGTATCATGAACAAGAATGTCAAGAAGTTCAAGACTATCAAGTCAATAAAAATGGTTCGAAGTATCATAAATAGTGTCATGTCAATAATGATTTCAACCATAACAAGTCATGTGAACATGCATGATAACAATGGTCAAGAGAGAATTTTGGCAGCATAACGACGTAATTTATACTTAGTTCAATATTTACATTAATGGCTTGGTTTTATGTGTAGAGATCGCACTCACGAGAAGTAGGCGAGAAAGGAAGTGCATTCTATCTTTTGGAACTTCAATGGTACACCAACTCATCTCCATAAGGGAATCCACATAGTAAGGAGATTTACGGAGGCCTTGTCAGAAAGGTCACAAGTCTACCAGAACGGAATGTCTAGTAGAGAGCTTTCAATCCCCCAAGAAAGGGCTGCCTATGTGTGAAACATGTCATGTAGAACGTGTCTCAAGATCCACAATCCACCGATTTAAAACATAGCAGAAAGCAAGTAACATGTCAACGTGATATAGGTCAATCATTAACATTGTAACAACTTGTTTTCTACATTTTAACATGGTATACTTCTAGGTTAATATCAAGCTAGACCATGAAGGTAGAATATAGCAATCACATGATAGACGGAAAAGTAATTCATTAGGAACAATTAGAATAGAATTTCATGTTATTATAACTTTTACATGGATTGATAATTTTTAGGTCACTTGACAGACTGAAAAATACTTTCTATAATCATAACATGCAAGACATACAACCTAGATTGACTGAAAACATCTCGGGTAGGCATTAGAAATCACGACAGGTTCAGGCGTCGTGGATCTCTATGGCTTATACAATGAAAAGTATGGTTTTCTAGGATGTATAGTGGTTTTGGCTGAAAATCACGACGGGTTGAGTCGTCACGATTCACAATGACCAAAAATCGAAATAGCACTCAAAACAAAGTATATGGGGGTTAGGTCCAACTTATAAGTCATGTTTCGTCAACTGGACATCATAAAAAATAGTCAAATTCGCGATGGTTTCATCCGTCACCATCTAAGGCACTAAATCGCGACCACTAAACTGGTCGCGATTCAAATAGGCAAACAGATCGTAGACTAGGTTGCGCGATCTCATGTTTTGGCTCGAACCTCAAGGTTCTAGGGGTTTTTTGATGAAATGCTCAACATGAAACTTGTTGGAAACGTGGAGTGCAAGAACCCTATGTCTTTGTTTCACCTAATTTGACTTAGGGATGCATGAATCATGAGGTTAACAAGAAAAGCCCTAAAACTACGTGACAATGGGAAAACACTTAATACTCTTAACATAGCCAATGAAAATTGGAAAAAATAGGGGAAAATGAATGTATAAGAGCTTTCAGATGGTATATGTCATGTTAAGTTTGAGCTCGAGATCATCTACCTTTGAATGCTCCTAAGAGAAGTCTTCTGCACAGGTTGTACAGAGCACGAGTTGAGGAAGAAAGCTTGGGTTAGGGATGAATTCCTCCTCCTTTGGTGCCCTTTCTAGCCTCCTTACGACCCCAACATTTGGTAAACTTGTTCCTAAGGAGCTTAGGGAGAGTATTTATAGATTTAAGGTTGTTTGGAGTCCTAATGTAACTAGGAATTGGGGAATTCCGAGTTTGGTTAATTCCTTCCTTCATTTGAGGATTCTCATCCCAATATGAGTGGAAAATCTATTAGGAAACCTCCTATTATAGTTGTGCATGAATTGGATAGTTTTAGGAGTCTTATTAACTAGTTTTTATCCCTAATTGGTCTTTCTAATTCAAGCCCAATTAAACCTATGAAATTTCATGACATTTTGTTACTTGAATTTATTCATGGGCCAAAAGTTATCCATTGGTCCAAATCCCATGATGTGTTGTCAACACACATTGTTTGGAGCCTATCCATACATTTATTTTAATTTATGATTCACTTTTGTACACATGATAATAGGTTCTCCGACTTATTCCTTAATTACGATAATAAGTCATAATAATTCTTAAACTTAGTCCAAATGATTTTTCCTGACCCAAATTTCTTGATGAGTCATTAGAGAATATTCTTTAAAGTATAACTATTATTTTTACAAAAATTTTGGATGCGCTTATACATATGCGATAATGGTGCGTATATTTTTAACTAGTTTTGATTTATTAAATTGACAATTTTTTAATTTATTTATTTTCAATTAATGAAATTTTTGGGGTGCTACAGAAGTCCTTAACTCCAGCATTCAAACTTCCAACCTCTTCCCACATATTTCTCTACTGCATATTGAAGAGGGCTTCACCTGGAGAAAAGAAGCTTGCACTGGTCAGCTGCTACGCAGTCAAGAAGTTCTCTCATTGAGCATTGAAGGCCAACCTACTTCAAGACTTGCATTGTTTATGCTTTCATCATTTGGGCTAATTACTGCGCTCACTTTGTGCCACTTCCGTGTATCTGTGGGCATTCTCTTCTTGGCACCACATTCTTTTGATTGTTGTATTTCCTCCTTGGGCAAAAGGAGAAGACATGTGTTCAGGTGTTGTGTTCCACCTTGGGGTAAGGTGAAGACCTAACTGCGCTACAGGAAGTGTGGTGACCAACCAAAGATCAGTATTTGGTGTGTGTTTCTTCCATTGAGGGAGAAGACCTGAAGAGTTCAGGTGGTGTTGTTAAACCTACTGGAGGTTGGTATCCAAGACTATACCACTTGGTTGGGGCTTCAGCTAGTTAGTGGAAATATCAAGGTGTTTTCTCTTGAGGACTGGACGTAGGTGTTGAGTGGATCAACACCGAACTAGTTTAAATCATGGTGCCTTGTATGCATGTGTGTTCGTTCTCTTGCATCCGTGGTTGCTTGCTTTTTCAGTCCTCTCTTTCAAACTAACAAAATTTACTTGTGACTCTTACTATTCTGATAAACAAAGTTTATTACTGTCTAAATCAATGATTATAGCTAAATATCATAATTAAGACCTATTCACCCCCCTTTAGGTCTCTATAGTTTAGGCAACATCTGCAAGCATTTAATGCAATAAGAGGATAGTAAGTGAGATATACATAACATGTCAGTCAAACCATACCTCTTTTGCCTTTAGTCCACATTTCCTACTAACAGCTAGCTATACTAGGTAAGTGCCTTTCTTTCTTGCAAGACAGAAGGAGTCCTTTGAGTCCTCATCTTCTACTGACACCTTTCTTACCTACCATGATAAGATAGAAAGCACACAACATGAATAACTTAAGGATTTGATGAATATTTGAATTTTCATTGGCGCCAAGAGACATACATTCAAAAGTAATTGAATAATACATTTCTGTTTGCAAGGCTTTAATCAATTTATTTATTAAATAGCTGTAACGACCCCGACACCCAGACCCTCGGCTCCCGCCGAGAATCCAACTATCAGAGCCGCCGCCTACAGGCCTGAAAACCCGGAAGGGCTAACGGACCAGTCTAACAAGATATGTAACGGGAGTAACTAACAAAACACACACTAAAAAGTACCAACAGGTGAAGGAAAAGCATCCAACACAGTGTACAAGTCTAGTATAGTCCCAAAGTAAGCAAAGTACAAGTGCAGAAAGAAAGAGAATAACAGATCCCTTAGGGGCATACCTCGAGGGTGAAGTACCAACTAGAAGGGAACACTGCTCAGCGAGGGCGCCGTCTACTATGGCCCAGTCTCCTCAGTCCGCCACGGGTGGCACTGTTGTGAAGTCTCACCTGTAAAGAAGGGAATGAGCTTCACGAAGAAGCCCAGTATGAACTACCAATCTCCAACTGGTTCTAATAGCAGAATAGATATAGATATGCATAACTAAATTTAAGCAAGTAAATCTATTCTACTAACAGAGTAAGTGCGGAAGCGTAAAGTAACTACACGGTCATCGGTCTAAGCTAAACGTCGGGACCGAAAACCTGTGTAAACCATGACACTGGGAAGAACCCAAGGTTGCAAACACAGACAGTGAACAACTGTCTGGACAGAGACACTAGCCACTGACCACTACACTGTTCAAACTGGTCAGGTGCACCACGCGCCTTACCCTCGACTGTCAGTCTATGTCTACCACCTCCCGTCGGCGTGAGACGCGGGACTATAAGTAACCACAACCAACGTAGTCTGGCCGGACTACGGTCCCACACTGGCCCCTCTAAATGGTTCCAGAACCACGTAGAGTGAGGCAGTGTAGCAACCCTAATTTTATTTTGGGAAAATAAAAATTAAAATATTATTAATTAGGAAATCAAATAAAAAGAATATGTAGGAAATCAAATAAGAGAGAATTAAATAAAACCCATTAAAAGAAAAAGAGTAATGGGCTTTGCTATAGTGACCCATTACAAATTAGTGGGCTAAAATAGAGATTTTAAAAAAAGGGGAATAATAGAGGAAATACCCTAAATTCGGAGTTTAATTATATCATAATTAGAAAGGGGTTATTAAATCAATAAAAGTGGCAATTATAGTTGGAATTGGATTCCTAAACCTACCCCATATAGCCTAGCATGAATTTAGATACTTCCTAACCCAATTAGAGATTGGAAAGCAAGAGAGGAAAGGTGGAGTTAGGAAATCTCGGAATTAAGAGGAATTTGAGTAGTAGTAGGAATAGGAACTTGTGTTTATATAAATACACCTCTTAAATCCTCATGGCTGACCCTAGCTCGTGCAAAGGGGTTCTTGGACGTGGAGGAGAGGCCAAGGAGAAGGAGAAATCGAGGAGAGGAAGATCCATCAAGCTTCTCCTTCGTTCTTGAAGTTCTAAGCCCTAAGAGATAGATCGAGTCAAAGGTAGGCATTCTCACAAGCTAAAATCCTAATATTTCGTCTGTAGATTGTTCCATACATCAGGAACAAAACCCTCAAGTTTCATAATTTTCCATCGAGCATATCTTTAGTTCTTGATTTTTCATGTTCTGCAACTTATATGACCCCGAACCCTCTTCTTAACTCTTGATCTCCTGGTATACTCAACCTCATGCCACGAGATTTTTACTGTAGGGACTGATGTATGTTAGACATCTTTTGCCCCTAAAAGCCCTAAATTTCATCGAGCATGTTGATCGAATTTAATCGATCTTTCTCTCTGTGTCATGTTCTGAATAACTCGTTCTTGCTCATGTTCAAACCCTGTATGAACCATGCTCTCTCTCTAATTCCGATTTACTGGAAGTACCCTTACATGTCTAGTTTAATTTGCAACTGGTTATGATTTTTCATCGTGTATATAATTAGTTATGATTTTCTGAATGACCTGTATCATTTTATTTCAAGTTGGTCCGTAATCCAATGTCTGGTCTGACTCCTGTCAGAGTCAGGCGCAGACCACCAGATCGCGACTACCCGATATGTCGCCTTCTGGGGTCCGATTGCGACAGCCTACCCGTCGCGACCAAGAAGGCGACAGGCAGGCCGTTGCGTTCCCAGTACCTAATTCGCAAGTCCTGTCGCGATCCTTTCCCGCCTCTGTCGCGTTCACCAGGCCGTCGCGACAGTACCCATGTCGCGATCTGCCTCCCCTGTTGCAATCCTCATTGGCCTATGTCGCCTTCACAGGTTTTTGATGAAAACCCATAAAAATTATTTCTGTTATACCCCCAGTAAAAACTTGTTTAAAAAAAATGGAGCTACATTGAATGATTTAAAATACATATTCACGACTTATTTCTAGCTATGATCTCTCTTACACATGCACACACATGAACCATCCATATATGGCTGAAATCTGGCATAAAATATCTCATAATGTATCTGGTAATTTATTGCAAAAAAATATATTAATTGCCCTATTTTAAAGGACTTGTATTCGTTTCTTGCGTTGTTTATATACCGATATTGACGCTCCACTGTTCTAGAATTCCTCTAGAATGTCGAGCACCTGTTTTATATACACACTTTACTTGGCTTGTGGTGAACTCTCCGTCGGATATTCCTTTCGCCGGACTAGTGAACTCTTGCACAAGGCCTCCGTAAGTCTCCTCTGATCATGGATTCCCACATGGTCGACGAGCCGGTTGTACCCTAACACCCATTACACCTTAGGGATCTATATGATCCAAACGGCTATTAGAAGTTCGCTCTTACCTTGAATCACGTCGGACCTCTGGACTTGTGCTTAACATGGCCAGTGGTTGGGTCGTGAGTTCCACCTGACTGCCAACACCTAGTCCGTGTTGTGCAACTGTTACTATCGCCTGATTACTCGACGTATTACGTGCAATGTCCACTAGCTCTCATCTATACCCTACTCGCTCACCTATTCACGTTCACTCTACTATCTCGTCTATTCATCCAGTGCTCTCATCTAATTCTTGGTACTCTATACTGGCCATTGACTGATTGTCTAAAGATAAACAATATAACCAATGCCTGGCAATATATAAAGGGCCCGATCTGGTCCTGGGATGTGCGCCCGAAAGTGCTAGTGCCCATGGGAGTTAAATGATCAGAGTGTTTGGCATTACACTCAAGTGCTATCTATCTCTACTATCTATATGACAATCAAAAACACAAAACGTGCTATACTCTCTCGATGTCTAGAATGACAAACAAGTGCTGTACTCGTCGTGCTATTATTATTCTTGTGCTAGTTGTGGCTGTGGCCATCCTGCTATTCGTGCTATATTCGATACTTGTGCTATTTTGGAAACTATACTTGATCTCGTGCTATTGTGCTATCCTATACTTGTTGTGCTATCTCTTGCTATATTTTGACTCTCTTGTACCTGCTATCTTTAGATACTATGCCATTAAATGCGTTAATTACTTAAAGCCTGCTTGAGCCTGAGATTTAAGTCCTACTGGGCGTTATCGCTCACCCTACGTTATTTGATGTTGTGTTCTCAGGTGAGACCGAAGATGACACATACACTCGCGAGGAAGGGAATGACCAAGAGTGAAGCCAGGAGTACCCTCGAGTCATTATGTTATCTTAGAGTGTAGTTAGTTATTTCTTTCTATTGCAATGTAATTGGGCCCTATAGAATGGCTCTGATATTAGTGGTTGTAACTAGACATTTGAAAAGTCATTAATGAGAAAGATTGCTTTAGTATTATTTACTGTGCAATGGTTGATGTCTAGTACTCGCTCTCTACCCTTTTCTTGCAACTGCCTTCGGGCTCCGATATTCCGCGTCGGGGCGTGACAGGTAGTGAGAAGGATTAGCTGATCTGCGCTGGAAGAGCACCAAACACCTCGGCGTCCCAGACTCAGCTAAGAGATCTCTACAAATAACTCTACGACGTTGTCCCTACCGTTTTCCCCTCTGCTACTAGAGTCCATAGACTCAAGCTCGGCCGCCGCCCGAAGAACTCCCTCAAACGGGCGTGCGGGGACTGGGGGTTCAAGTAACGGTAACAACCTCTCAACGAACAAGCCCACAAGTGCCTAGTGTTGCCCAGCTAGCAAGCCCAGAGGGGGGGTGAATGAGATTCTTTAAAATTTGATTATCTAATCCTGTCAACAAAAAAGTTTAAACAAAGCACTGCGTTTGGCGGTTAGTGTTAGTCGTAAAACAATAACAGAAACACAGAAAGCAAACACACTGCACAAGGATTTTTATCCTAGTTCGGACCTCCTTTCCACAAGAGTCCTACGTCCAGTCCCTGAGCAATAACTCAGGATTCCACTACCCAAGGGTACAGTCCCCCTCAAGGACACTGACACATCCAGCCGCAGCTGGCCTTCTCTTCACAGCCTGAAGAGAAAAAAAAAAAAAAACACCACCCTGGAACCCCCAGGTCTTCCTTCAACACGAAGGGAACAACACGAAGATGTGTTTGAGGGAAGACAAGCCCCTAGATCAAGCTAATAGAATAATGTTTGATCTGAAGCAAGAACTGAGAGGAAGAGATCTACAATAATGAATTCTCTCAATACACAAACGGTCTCTCTAAGATCTACTCTAGACGCAGAGAGCTAAGAGCAAAGCTAAAATAATGGAGTGAGGCTTAGCTCTTCTAGATGCTCGCAGATTGTGTCGAGTAAGCTTCTCTTGGTACTTCTTTTCTGGAGCCATCAGTCTTCAATATATAACCTCTTTTGAAAAATAGTCGTTGAAGTATCCATTGTCTCTATGTTCTAAGAACGTTAGACTGCATGGTTCTCCTTTGCAGTCAACGGTCCTTTACGTTCCATGCAAGTAAGAAGAAAATCCTTCTTGATATCCTCCAGCTTCTACTTTCCCAACGTTGTATAGAGTCGAGCTGTCAGAGACCTGCACACATTAAATGCTAAAACATAGACAGCTAAGCTGTCTCTTGTTGTCAGTCAATCGTTAGAGTGAGGATACATCAAAATAGAAATCCCATTCTGTCTTTCCAAAAATATTATATGTAGAAGCATAAGAATAGAAGATATCTGAACATGCATCGTGCAGAGAATGTACATTTATATTTAATGCATGGATATAAGAGAAATATGCGGGATGACTTTGACTTGTCAAGATATTTGAATATCAAGTCGTTATATTTCATATAATCATTGTAAGAATCCCTTATGAAATCATTGTATGAGTGAATCGTTTGAGAATGAATCATTACAAGTAAATCGTTATAACCAAATCGTTGTGAACGAATTATTATAAGCAAATCGTTATAACCAAATTGTTATCTCACTTATCGAGTCGATGAGTGATCAAATCGTTGTTCTGCTTTATAAAATCGTTATGAAAGACAAATCGTTGTGAGACCAAGTCATTGTTCTTACTTACCAAATCTATGTGAAACTGAATCGTTGTGAGAGCAAATCGTTGTTCTCACTTATCAAATCGATGTGAACCAATCGTTGTGAGAACAAATCGTTGTTCTCACTTATCAAATCGATGTGAAACAAAATCGTTGTGAGATCGAATCGATGCGATTCTTAGCGAATCGTTCTGAGATCAAAATCGATGCGATCACTTTAGTGAATCGTTCTGAGATCGAAATCGATGCGATCACTTAGCGAATCATTCTGAGATCAAAATTGATGCGATCACTTAGCGAATCGTTCTGAGATCGAAATCGATGCGATCACTTAGCGAATCGTTCTGAGATCGAAATCGATGCGATGCTTATGAAATCGTTGCGAGGCCGAAATCGGTATGTCACTTACCAAATCCTTATGAATATGAAAGCGATAGAGGTAAGGAAATCATTATGACTATTGAAATCGATGCAACACTTATGAATCATTGTAACTTATGGAAATTCGATATGTACTTGGATAATTTCATGCTCTGAACTTGAAATGCTACAGTATAGTAAATACTTACATATTTCCTTGATTTCTCCTGATTTGTACCTGTATCTTAGCCTCATAAAAATTTGTTAGATCAAACTTTATCTGAGTTTTGTTAATCACCAAAATAGATATGTAATTCATGAAATTATACGGAGATGACTTGATCATCACCTAGCACCGGGTGAAAGACTAGAGTAGGACCGTGCTAGGAAACAACACAGGTGCCGAGAAACAGAGTCGTAGCGGAAGGAAAACTCCAAACAGGTCGCCAAGCCATTCTCTGTCTGAGAAGGTGATGCAAGGCTGTTGCCACCTGAAGGCGACACCTTGCCTGTCACGACCTACGTCAGAAGGTGACAGGATACCTGTCGCGATCCGGTCGTGACAGGATCATTGTCGCAACCACAGACAGAGGTCCAGGTGACCACCTGAGACCTCTTACAACCCTCGGTGAAAACAGGTAAGAAGGTGACAGCCACCCTGTCGCGACCAGAACGAGACAGGGTGGGCGTCGCTTTATCCACCAGAAGACGACTTATCGGGGTGTCGCGATCTGGGTCGCGACACCAAACGTGCTGTCGCGACCACAGACATACACACCCGAGGGCATCCCTTCAATACCATGCACCATAAATCTGAATAATACAAAGGGAGGGGAGCATGGAGAATGATTTAAACATGTAAATAGGGTTCAAACCACCCTCATACACACCCATGCATGCCAAGGAAATGTATCTACACTCAAATACCTCACATTCAAGCATGAAAACCCTCATCACCCAAACCCCCGTTCAAGCACCACCAAGCCAACCATGCATTCCATAGGAACCACAATCACACATATACACCCTAGCATGAGTTTCTAAGACTTGGAGAAGGGGATTGGACCCTAGCATGATAGAACTAGAGGGAAGGCAAAGGAGTCCCTACCTCAAAATGAAGAACCATCCCAATGGGGTCTTCTTGTAGGCATGCACCCCTCCTCCTCGCTCCAAGCTCCACAGGGACGCCGTCCACGAGCAAGCCACGACCTCCTACAAGCCGGAGAAGAGCGTCACCACCACGAGGAGAGAACACCGTGAAGATCACCACACTGGGAAGGAGAACCACCAAACACACACACCCAACATCTCTCAAGCTCTCCTCACACACACTCTCCCTCAAACACTCCTCATGGCGAAGACAGCACAGAGGGGGTTGGAGGAGAAGAGGAACAGTCGAATTGGGGAAGAAGAAGAGGTGTTCAGTGGCCTGTGCTGTCGCATTCACTTAACTGAACGCGACAGCCAACTTGTCGCTATCTCAAAGTCCTGGTCAACCTGACCAATGGGAACACCACGTCAAGCTTGCAGACCTGACAACCTAAACACCACACTTGACATGTCCCCTTCACATTGTCAGGGGTTGACACTTGGCCGGTCTGTCCCGACAACAAGATGACAAAAGTGCATGCCATGGTCAGAGGCTGAACGCAACAACATGCCTATCGCGTTCACAAAAAGAACGCGACAGCCACCTTGTCGCCTTCAGAAGGCGACGACCCGAGGCGTTGCGACCTTTAGCAGAAGGTGGCTGACCAACAAGAGAGGGATGTTACAATAGCAGACATGGATACAATATAAAAGAAATAATGACTAAGATAACATATATTATAGTTGTAAAATATTTAGTCACCAATAGATGCAGAGAAGACAACTTGTTCACCAATCGGAATAAGAATAACCTCAATCAGTGTGAAACATGCTATTTATTCACCAATCGATATGAGTTAAAGATATTTGGTCACCAATCAATAAGATATAACATTTATAACACCAATCGGAATGTTTTTAAACCAATCGGTATGAGTAATACATTAAACAACCCTCGATGCACAATTTGTTCAGCAATTGATAGAAGCTTCAACAGCAATCCATGTAGACTGTTAGTGCAAATCTTTTTACAGAGATGGAAATTATGTTATTACTCATACATAAATACCTTGACAAATATTAATAAATACCTTGAAAAATACATTAATAATTTTCATGAGAGAAAATATATTTGATACATTCATGAGTTTTTTTCACACCAAAACAAATAGAAAAGAAATAAAGAGGTCAACAAATATGAGTAGAAAAACATAGGTCGACACATGTGCATCACAAGTCGACGCTTGATTTTTACTGGTTGACACATGTGCTTCACAAGTCGACACATGTACTTCACAGTCAACACATGGATATTAACTATCTACATCTTACCAAAAAGAATAATATTATGAGAATGTTTTTGATGAAGTGTTTGAGCATATATTATTATATATGGACACGCATGAGTAGAGTTATCATTAAAATAAATATATTTATAATATCCATGAGTTTTAGTTATCACCCAAACAAGGGATAAATATAAGAGTGGTTCAACAATCTCCCCCTTTTTGGTGATGAGAAAACTCATGAGAATTTTTTGAAATAGAATATTCAATACAAGTCATTGAATAAAAAATTCAAAGATATCATTCACCTTTTTTTTAGTTGTAGAGGCTTCTTACCATTTTTACTGTGAGGGAGTGGTTCACAGGTCTTCTATGAGATGTTTTTCTCCCCCTTTGAATTAGAAATTTTGACTAGTTGGCTCCCCCTGAGTGTATGGCTCCCCTAGAATGTATGGCTCTTCCTCTTGGATTACCACTTGATGACCAATAGTATATCCTAGGCTTTCCAAGAAGCTTGATCCTAGGATATGCATTCATTTGTCGACACTCAGCCTTGGGTCTGTCGATTGTAGACACCGCCAAGGGATGAATGTTCGACGACGCGTACAAAGAGGGATATGGAAGGTGAGAAGAGGATCGTGATCGCCACGT
>JACBKR010003438.1:0-29686 GCA_014218235.1 Colocasia esculenta
TAATCAATAAATATTTTTGGGTATATCGGAGAGGTGTGGGGAGTGCTGTCGAAATTTTCAGCAAATATAATACAAACACATAGTAAATGGTCATATGAGTGCGATCAAATATTCACAGATGGTTAAAAAGTGATAATCTAAATAATATATCCTACCTATTCATTTTGACTTACTCGAACGATTGTGAGGGTGTGTTTGATTTTAACTCGTGACATGACATTTAATCTGTGTAGGAAAAATGTCTTATGAGAATCGGTCATGGATGTACCGTGGAATAGTGAATGGAGTCATGACACAACTATGGGATTGTCGATGTCAAGCATAGTCCAAGTTGAGTACGTATGAGCCATTCATTCTGGCGGCACAAGCCCAACAAGTTTATTATTCAAATTATTCGTCCCTCAAATTGAGAGATTGGTGGGCTACATGTAGAGTGAAATCAAGGCTATTCCCTGAGTATGAGCTTGCCTCGGCTGATGATGAGCTCGAAGGTGTTAATGACAATTTTTTCCAATCAGATCGGAGTGACGCACGAGAGTTGGGGGCTTCTACGCAGTTCAGTGTTGATGATATAAATGAACCAATTTGCTTATATAAGGATAACGAACAGGAAGAAGTTGACCCAAATGCCCTTGAGGTGGATTCTGATGAGGAGGAAGAGTCCCCTGATATGAGGACGAATTCGAGGAGGATGACGCTAAATTAAATATATCTTCAGCATCTGATGATGACTATAGATAATATTATAAAATTTTGTAAGAACTGAGTGTTGTTATTAATTATAAGTTATTCAATAGCTACTTCAAATTTGAGTGCTGATGACATGTTATCTTTATTATCTTAATAGAGATATGGTATGTGGAGGACGGAGTGGGAGGGTTTACCTCCGCAGGCCGAGGGTCCACCTCCTCATCCACGCCAGGTATTATAACTCTACATTGAGTAATGTTCACATTAATCAAATATTTTCTAATGTACATAAAATTTTGTTGGGACTGCCTCCCCGTCTACGCCGGTGACATGTATATGTATATGTAAACACAAAACTCTATATTTTGTTCACATTAATCAAATATTTTCTAACGTACATAAAATTTTGTAGGGACTGCCTCCCCGTCTACGCCGGCTATAGGTATATGTATACATCATGACACAAAACTCTATATATTATTGTTCACATAAATTCTTATTTTCTATTGTGTATATAATTTTGCAGGGACCGCCTCCCCGACCACGCCAGTAGCGTCACCTTTCCCTTCTTCCTCACCACCAGGTACATGTATATTTCCATAGATTAGTACCATTCTTGTCTTCCAATTTATACAACAATATTGTACTTAATTGTTTTCAACAGAGGTGGAGAGCCAGCATCCAGTAGCAGATGATGAGGGGCCTCAACTACATGGACGGCAACCATGTTGGATTTTGGGGTAAACTTGATCACTTTAAACTTACTGTATTCGTTATTTATGTTACACAGTCCATGTACAAATTAATGTGCAATTGCAGGGGTAAGATAGATCCTGGTTCTACTTCCCGCTATATTACGACGCTGGTCCACACACACATTCCAGGACCAGTGGATGCATGGAGAGAGTTCCTAGTGCCCGTCCGGGATTTATTATATGACATGTTCACGGTATTATTATTTTTACTGATTTGAAGTCATTTCTTTAATTACTATCTCTAATAGTCCTCAAAGTTGAGTAATTTTATTTCTAAACATCGGAGGTACATGTTCACGAGACCCGAGGATCTCCCTCGAGCTTGAGCCGTCTAGGAGTCTACTGCCCAGACTAATTTAAGAAAGTCGATGTATGAGGCCCGGGACAAGGCAATAAGACCATGCAGACGGGATCCTACGGCTTGGCTGGATTACGGCCCTGTTTGGCTGAGGAGGGACTATTGGGAGTCTCTTTGTCATCGTTGGGCTATTGGACCATGGCAGGAGCGGTCACAGGCGGCAAAACACACCAAGCAACTCATCTGGAGAAGAATGTGCATACTAGTGGGTCCGTATCTTATGCGACCCACAACCAAAAATTGGTAAGCATATTATTGTTCAATTGTTTATTACATTAATATTATTGTGAAACTAACTAATTTTGTTGAATTGTAAGCATTACGAGCTCGAGCGTGCCCCTACTTTTCGCGAGTTATTTAATCGGACTCATAAGCGGAAGGGCACCGATGACTATGTCAGCGAGAGTGCTCTCACGATTGCTGTAAGTCAAAATATAAATTTTGAATTCTATTAAGATATTAAAATAATTTGATTTCAATAATTTAGTTTTAATTTGTTATGTAGGAGACCTATGACAGGACGATGGCGGATCGTTATGCAGAGGGCACTCCCCAGCCATACTTGGATCCGGAGGTTTGGGTCGACACAGGGGAGGGCCGCGGAAGGGTCGAGTGTACGACTTTGGGGACAGCTGGATACTACTCCAGTGTTGTCCTCATATGCGAGTTCGGTTGCTCCTCCGACATACACGAGTTCATCTGCTGCGTCGCCCAGCAGTGGTGTAGAGGAGATTAGAACCCTCATCCGGGAAGAGCTACGGGAAGAGCTACGGACGCACTTTGGCATTATGGTCGAGCAGTTGATCTCAGCCATGCAGGGAGTACGCCCCTCACAGCCAGCCCCTCAGGTCAGTATTACTATTAATTTCATATAGTTTGAATGAAATGAAACAACTAAAGAAGGTCAAAAGGGAAAAAAAGAAATCTAAATTAAGAAACCTATAAAGAAGGTCCCTTTATGCAATCAACTTATGGTAGGATAAAAAAGCCACTTGAGCGCTCAAATTACTAATAAAGATAATTAGATTGGGGTGGGCGTTCAAATCACTATATAAAGAAAACTCAAATGTAAAGGATAAGAACAAGCAACCCAGGGGTCCAAAATCACAAATAGGGATCCGATCGACGTGCGTTCGCTCCGACATGACCGGGTGGGTGAAAGTGACGGTGGAACTGACGGAATCCTAATTGGATTCTCGGATTGGTTGGGGTTTTAAATCACTAATCTAAAAAAAAATCAAATGTAAAGGATCAGAACAAGCAACCCGGGGGTCCAAAATCATAAATAGGATCTGATCGGGTGCCGTTGCTCCGACACGACCGGGTGGGTGAAAGTGACGTGTAGAAACTGACGAAATCCTAATTGGATTCCCGGATTGGGTTAGCGTTTAAATCACTAATCTAAAGAAAACTCAAATAAAGGATCAGAACAAGCAACCTGGGGGTCCAAAATCACAATAGGAATCTGATCGACGTGTCGTTTGCTCCGACACGACCGGGTGGGTGAAAGTGACGTGTAGGAATTGACGGAATCATAATTGGATTCCCGGATTGGGTTGGGCGTTTAATCACTAATCTAAAAAATTCAAATGTAAAGGATCAGAACAAGCAACCCGGGGGTCCAAAATCATAATAGGATCTGATCGGCGTGCCGTTTGCTCCGACACGACCGGTGGGTGAAGTGACGTGTAGGAACTGACGAAATCCTAATTGGATTCCCGGATTGGGTTAAGCGTTTAAATCACTAATCTAAAGAAAACTCAATGTAAAGGATCAGAACAAGCAACCTGGGGGTCCAAAATCACAAATAGGAATCTGATCGACGTGTCGTTTGCTCCGACACGACCGGGTGGGTGAAAGTGACGTGTAGGAATTGACGGAATCATAATTGGATTCCCGGATTGGGTGGGCATTCAAATCACTAATCTAAAGAAAACTCAAATGTAAAGGATCAGAACAAGTAACCCGGGGGTCCAAAATCACAAATAGGGATCCGATCGGCGTGCCGTTTTATGACGGACCACATCGTTCAAACCCATTAACCTAATAACGAGTCTGACACGACTCCGCCTCCCGCGAACGAGCCGAAGCTTCGCAAGGGATATCATTCCACAAGTCCGTAGAAATATAAAGAAAACCACATAACATAATTAAACTTTCCATTCCACAAATATTTACATGAGATTTACATATCCAGTTTCTCAACTAAAACCGTAAACCTGTACAACAGAACCTGGGGCATACCCCGAGGTGTACAAGAGAGAAAATTACACTACTAGAGGTGGCGCAGACCCTGCTCCGCTACGGTGTGGCCGGAACTAGAAGACGGTTGGGAAACTCCTTGCTCTCCCCCACCTGAAAGGAGTAGGGGGGGAGGGTGAGCCTCGCTAGTCACTGGCTCAGTAGGGAAACTCCCCCAAAGAAACCGAGCAAACCACAACTCAAGTAACCAAGCAGGAAGCTATGCTATAACAATTTATAGAATTATTTAAGCAAGATATTAAAGCTGTAACTTACTTACCGCTTTCTGATCTCGAAAGTAATGTTAATAAAAAAATAAACGGAAAACCCAAACAAGTGTACGAGCTAAAGTAGGTAAACGCCAAACTCGGGCGCGTGGCCTGGCTCGCGACACAGCAACCAACCGGACAAATACACAGGTCTACCTCTCAGCCTCGCAGCCATGGACGAAAGGTCCAGCTGCCGCTCCACTAAACCAAACAAGAACTGTGGAGACCAACCAAACCACCACACTGCAGGTCACACCCCGCAGGCCCATGCCTGTCACCTTTAGGGACTCCGGCCTAAGCTCCCTAAAGTGAGGCATTGAAAAAGGACTAGCTGGGGTCCAGTACGTCTTGGTGTCCGTCCCCCAACTAAGAGCGCACTACAAGTGACTAAACCACAAACTCTCACAAGTCACTGTCCCACTGCCGTCTTTCCCTCAGTCGGACGGCAACTCTCCCCGAGAGTGAGGGTGTCCAGGAAGACGATAAGACCCTGACAATACCGTCGTACCGGGACAAACCCCGAGCACACCCACGTGCCTGGATCACCTCGGAACCTGGGGCTCCCAACTGAAGAGGTAACCACGGAAGGCGTAACACTACCTGCCACGCACATGGAAACTCGTGCATGCTACGCGAACCACGTGAACACATAAGCGTGCAAACCACGTGAACACATACGGGTCACTAAAACTCACACACACAACCACGTGAGCTTGTAGCTCACCATGTGAATAGCACTTCCGAGGAGCGCAACAAATGCCAAAGCACCACAAACCACCTCTACACACATCGGTTAACCATGCCATGCATCGATTAAATAGTAACGAACACATACATTAACAATTGTACGCAAATAACAACGCTCGGCTGCGATTGCGACAAAGGCTCAGGTCGCGTTCAGATAGTGACGCCCCGACCAGTCGCCATCAAGAGAGCTAACGTGACGTATCGTCCTGTCGCGATCAGATCGCGACAGGGGGGACCGTCGCCTTCGCAGGCGAAAAACCCTATCCGGGTCCCCTTCACCAGAAAACCCTAAAAACCCTACCATACATGGTTTCTAATCCATTTTTCATGCTCTTTGTGATGTCCTAGCATGCCATCTACGGTTCTTAAAGCAGTAAACGCATTACACGACACACACACATCGATTCCACGAAGAAAAAGGGTAGAATCTCCTACTTTGATGAAGAACACCTAAACTGGCGATAGCCTGGCGTTTCTCCCGCTCCACACGGATCCTTGCGGTGAGAACACGTCAGCCAAGTCCCACGAGCTCGAATCGCCCAAAAACCCATGAGCAAAACCTCCCCTGGCCAAGCAGAGCTTGTGAAAGCTCTGTTCTGCCAGGGTTTCTTGAAAATGCTGCTCGGTTGAGAACGCGACGTATCGCGACGTCGCGACCTGATCGCGACGCGGCTACCCATCACGATCCGCCTGTCGACGTCAGCATGCCCGTCCAGCGCACGACACGCAGCGCGCATGCAGACGACGATCCAAAATAGCGGCAACCTGAATGTGACGTCCCCGAGTGTCGCAATGAAAATGCGACGAGCCACTCGGTCGCGTTCAGGGACAGAAAACAAACCTGCGTTTTGGGCCAACCAGCCGGCCCACAACGCCCCGGAAACCTGTGAAAGCACCTGCTACTCACAATGTGGGCCACACACTGGCCACCACAACGAATATAAGACGATCTGAACAATCGATATGCTACATTACTATCACCTAAAAGAAATTTCATCCTCGAAATTTAAAGTGGAACCTGATAACAATTTTTTTTTAATTTAAAACAAATAAGGTACTATCACCCAAAAGAATTAAAAGCTTACTCAAACAAGTATGGATACATCTTCATCATTTCCTCTGCTAGTTCCCAAGTATCCTCACCGCCTTGTCTGTTTTCCCATCTGAATTTCACTAAATCAATATTCTTATTCCTGAGCTTTTGGGTTCTGCTGCCTGTAATCTGTACTGGATATTCTGGCATTGTCATGTCTGGCTTTAATTCACTTCTCTAGTAACTGATTACTTGGGATGGATCTTCAATGTACTTTCTGAGCATTGAGACATGGAACACATTATGAACATCTGCGAAGTCTGCTGGCAGATCTAATGTAAGCCATCTCACCTAATCTTTCCATTATCTGGATGGACCTACATATCTGGGGCTTAACTTGCTTCGCTTGCTGAATCTAAATACACCTTTAGTAGGAGAAACCTTCAAAAATACATAATCCCCCAGTTCAAACTGCAATGGCCTGCTTTGTTATCAGCATAACTCTTCTATCGACTATGTGCTATTGAAGTTTTTCTTTAATAAACTTAACTGTTTCTGCACATTGCCTGATTAACTCCAGACCCAGAACTTGCCTTTCTCCTACTTCATGCCAATTCAATGGTGTCCTGCATGGTCTGTCATATAATGCCTCATAAGGTGCCATTCTGATACTTGCTTGATAACTGTTATTATATGCAAATTAACCATACTCAAATGACGTTCCCATATTCCTCCCCAAACCAAGCAACAAGCTCTTAACATATCTTCTATTGTCTGAATAGTCCTTTCTGTCTGTCCATCTGTCTGCGGGTGGTATGCTGAACTATATCTTAACTAGTACCATTACCCTTTGCAAACTTCTCCAAAAACCTGAGGTGAATCTTGGATCTCGATCTGAAACAATAGTAACTGGAATTCCATGCAATGGTATTATTCTTTCCACATATAACTTGGCTAACCTATCTACTGACCATGACATATTAACCGATAACAATCTGCAAACTTTAGTCAGTCTATCAACAAACACCCAAATGCCATTATGACCTGCTGAGCTGGGCAAACCCACTATAAAGTCCATAGCTATATCATCCCATTTCCACTGCGGTATGGGCAAAGGTTGCAACAAACCTCCTGGTCGTTGATGTTCTGCTTTTACTTGCTGACAGACGGACATCTTGCTATAATTCTGCAATTTCTCTTTTCATGTTTGGCCACCAGTAAAAAACCTTCATTCCCTGATACATCTTAGTACTGCCTGGATGAATAGTATATCTTGACCTGTGGGCCTCCTCTAACACTTTCTGTCTAATTCCTGTATCAGCTGGAACATATACTCGGCCTTTTAATATGACTACATTATCATGGCCCAAAGTTACCTCCTCCATTCTTAAAAATCTGCCAAATTCTCATCTGCTTTCTGGGCTTCAACTATCTGTCTGTAAAGAGAAGGTTCAAATGCACTGTTTGCCAACACTGCTCTCTGCTGACTATTTGGCACATATAAGGAATTATCTGTTATCTCTTCACATAATTTCCATTCTCTGATCATAAGTTGATTCATAACAGCTTTTCTGCTTAATGCATCTGCCACAACATTTGCTTTACCCGGATGATATCCCAAACTGAAGTCATAGTCTTTCAAATATTCCATCCATCTGCGTTGCCTTAAATTCAAATCTTTCTGTGAAAATATATATTTCAGGCTCTTATGATCTGTGAATATTTCAAATCTTTCTCCATATAAATAATGCCGCCAAATTTTCAAAGCAAATACTACCGCTGCCACCTCCAAATCATGAGTCGGGTAATTTCTTCATGTTTCTTTAATTGCCTGGAAGCATAAGCAACCACTTTTCCATGTTGCATTAATACTGCTCCTAATCCTCTTCTGGACGCATCTGTATATATTACAAAACCACCACTTCCTAAAGGAATTTCTAATATTGGTGCTGTAGTAAGCCTCTTTTTTAATTCAGCAAAGCTACACCTGCACTCAGAAGACCACACAAAAGAAACTCCTTTCTGGTCAACTTGGTCATTGGGGCTGCTATTTTAGAGAAATCTTGAATAAATCTTCTATAATAACCTGCAAGACCCAAAAAGCTTCTAATCTCTGACACTGTTTTTGGCTCTGCCCATTTCAACACTGCTTCTACTTTTGCTGGATCCACTGCAACTCCTTCACCAGAAATCACATGACCCAAAAACTGTATTTCTTTCAACCAGAATTCACACTTACTGAACTTAGCATATAATTGATGTTCTCTCAATGCTTGCAATGTAACTCTTAAATGGGCTGCATGCCTTCTTCTGATGCTGAATATATCAAGATATCATCGATAAAAACTACTATAAACTGATTTAGATACAGATGAAATATCATATTCATCAAGTTCATAAATGTTGCTGGCGCATTGGTTAATCCAAATGGCATTACTACAAATTCATAATGTCCATACCTGGTCCTGAAAGCTGACTTTTCAATATCTTCTTCATTTATTCTCAACTGATGATATCCTAACCTCAAATCAATCTTGGAGAACACTTTTGCTGACTGAGCTGATCAAACAAATCATCTATTCTTGGGACGGATACTTGTTCTTGATGGTAACCTTATTCAACTGTCGGTAATCTATACACATCCTCAAACTACCATCATTCTTTCTAACAAATAGCACTGGTGCACCCCATGGTGAGTGACTTGGTCTGATAAAACCTTTTTCTAATAGCTCCTGTAACTGCTTCTTTAATTCTCTCAATTCTGCTGGTGCCATCCTGTACGGTGCCTTGGGATCGGCATACTGCCTGGTTCTAATTCAATAGTGAAATCTACCTCTCTGCGCGGCGCTAGCCCCGACAACTCTCCTGGAAATACATCTTTAAATTCTCTAATCACTGGCACAGACTCTATAGATTTATCAGACTCAACCAAACTCACAGAAGCAAGATATGCTACACATCCTGCATTAATTAATCTTCTAGCTCTGAGCGCAGAAATGATAAACTAAGAAGAATAGAAGGGCATACCTTGAAATTCAAAAGCTGTTCCATCAGGTCTACAAAACCTGACCCTCTTCTTTCTACAGTCTACTAGAGCACCATAAGCATCTAACCAATCCATACCCAGAATCAAATCATATTCTTTTAAAGACAAAGCATACAACTTTGCCGGCGATTGATTTCCATGAATCACAATTGGAACCTCATCTAAATAACAGGAAGTAAGCATAAATCACCGGTAGGAATCTCAACCATCAATTCACACTGCCTTTCTTCTATGGGATGAGCCAGACTATCCAAGAAATCTTCGGAAATAAATGAATGAGAAGCTCCCGGATCAATTAATATTCTAGCTGAGAAATCAAAGATCGGTAATATACCTTCAACGAGATTTGATGCTTCTGCCTGCGCCTTGGTGATTGCCATCACCCTACCTCGACCTCCTCTCTGAAAAGGGGTTCCTCTGCCTCTCTCTGCTGATGGTTGATATGTCTGCTGCTGCTGCTGAGTCCCCCTGCCATAACCATATCCTTGAGACGGACAATCCCTGGCATAATGTCCTGGCTGACCACAAGCATAGCATATGACCTCTCGAAAAGTTGCGGGCTGACCTGCAGTACTCTGCTGGGACTCCTCTGGAACCGGTGGCCTATAGCCACGCCCCTGCTAAAAACCACCTTGATGGAAACCATGTTCCTGCCTCTGCCATGTCCTCCTCCTTGAAAGAATTTCTTGATTTGCTTACCCCACTTTGCTATCCCGAACATGATGCTCCTGAGGGTGCTTTTCCTTTGCTAATGCCCTGCGACTGCTGGGGATGTCGAAAACTGCCTGAACCTCCCACCTGAGACTGACTCTGCCTAGCCTGTAAAGTCCTTTCTAACACAACTACCCGCTGTGCCGCTTCCTCTACTGTCCTGCACAGTAGTGGAGCTACTGCATTCTGCAACTCGGACCTTAATCCCCTAATAAAATACTCCACCATTATTGCATGATCAGTCACCACATAAGGAGCATATCTACTCAATTCCATGAATCTCATCTGATACTCCAACACAAACAATCTTCCTTGCTGTAAAGTTCTAAACTGCTCCCTCTTGCTTGCTGGATCTGTAGTGGAAAGAACGTGTCATTGAAAACTGTTAAAAACTCTGGCCAAGTGATTCCATCTTCTGTCCTTCCTGCAAAAACAGTCTGCAACTTGAGCCTCCACCATTCCTGAGCAAATCCCCTACTGATAAATAGCAAGAATGACTCTGTCCTCCTGCGGACATCTCATAGTCACAAATACCCTCTCGATCTCATGTATCCAATGCTCTGCAGTATCTAGGTTAGGGCCACCTGAGTAAGTAGGGGGCTGTAACCTCAGAAATCTTTCCACAAGAGCTGTGGGATCCTCTGCAGTAATTGGCCTTACTGGTATTGCAGGGTGCACAGGTACTACAGGAGGTACCTCAACTCCTACTTGGGGTAGAACTGGGGATGCTGGCACTGCCTCCTCAACAACTGGTATTGCTGGCTGCGCGGATCCTGGCTGATCCATCCTCATACGGATCTCCGTAAGACTTTCCCATATCCGCTCAATCATTCTCTGGGTAGGATCCTCTGGATCATCACCACCTCCTCCCCAATCTCTTCGATCTGCCATTTCTGATTACTACACAAACAATTTCCAACCATACAACACAACAATTATTAACACAAAAACCCAGGGTCAACTACCAGCAGTGGGTTTAAGTAAAGAATGGCCATGTAAATTTCTTGTTCCTTAACATTTATACGGACTATGCTCTGATACCAACTGTGACGGACCACATCGTTCAAACCCGTTAACCTAATAACAAGCATGACACGACTCCGCCAACCGCGAACGAGCCGAAGCTTCGCAAGGGATATCATTCACACAAGTCCGTAGAAATATAAAGGAAACCACAGAACAGAAGTAAACTTTCCATTCCACAAATATTTACATGAGATTTACATAGCCCATTTCTCAACTAAAACTGTAAACCTGTACAACAGAACCTGGGGCATACCCCGAGGTGTACAAGAGAGAAAATTACACTACTGGAGGTGGCGCAGACCCTGCTTCGCTACGGTGCGGCCCGGAACTAGAAGACGGTTGGGAAGCCTCCTGCTCTCCCTCACCTGAAAGGAGTAGGGGGGGAGGGGGGGGGGTGAGCCTCGCTAGTCACTGTCTCAGTAGGGAAACTCCCCCAAAGAAACCGAGCAAACCACAACTCAAGTAACAAGCAGGAAGCTATGCTATAACATTTATAGAATTATTTAAGCAAGATATTAAAGCTATAACTTACTTGCCGCTTACTGATCTCGAAAATAATGTTAATAAATAAATAAACGGAAAACCCAAACAAGTGTACGAGTTAAAGTAGGTAAACGCCAAACTCGGGTCGTGTAGCCTAGCTCGCGACACCAATAACCAACCCGGACAAACACACAGGTCTACCTCTCAGCCTCGCAGCCACGGACGTAAGGTCCAGCTGCTGCTCCACTAAACCAAACATGAACTGTGGAGACCAACTAAACCACCACACCTGTAGGTCACACCCCGCAGGCCCATGCTTGTCACCTTTAGGAACTCCGGCCTAAGCTCCCTAAAGTGAGGCACTAGAAAGAGGACTAGCTGGGGTCCAGTACGTCTACTGGTGTCCGTCCCCCCAACAAAGAGCGCACTACAAGTGACTAAACACAAACTCTCACAAGTCACTGTCCCACTGCCGTCTTTCCCTCAGCCGGACGGCAACTCTCCCCGAGAGTGAGGGTGTCCAGGAAGACGACAAGACCCTGACAGTACCATTGTACCGGGACAAACCCCGAGCACACCCACGTGCTTGGATCACCTCGGAACCTGGGGCTCCCAACTGAAGAGGTAACCACGGAAGGCATAACACTACCTGCCATGCACACGGAAACTCGTGCACGCTACGCGAACCACGTGAACCCTAAAGCGTGCAAACCACGTGAACACATACGGGTCACTGAAACTCATACACACAACCACGTGAGCCTGTAGCTCACCATGTGAACAGCACTTCCGAGGAGCGCAACAAATGCCAAAGCACCACAAACAGTAACGAACACATACATTAACAATTGTACGCAAATAACAATGCTCGGCTGTAATCGCGACAAAGGCTCAGGTCGCGGTCAGATAGCGATGCCCCGACCAGTCGCCATCAAGAGAGCTAACGCGACGTTTCGTCCTGTCGCGATCAGATCACAACAGGGGAGACCGTCACATCGCAGGCGACCCTACCTACCCTATCCGGGTCCCCTTCGCTAGAAAACCCTAAAAACCCTACCATACATGGTTTCTAATCCATTTTTCATGCTCTTTGTGATGTCCTAGCATGCCATCTACGGTTCTTAAAGTAGTAAACGCATTACACGACACACACATCGATTCCACGAAGAAAAAGGGCGAATCTCCCAACTTTGATGAAGAACACCTAAACTGGCGATAGCCCGACGTTTCTCCCACTCCACACGTGATCCTTGCGGCGAGAACACCTCCAGCCAAGTCCCACGAGCTCGAATCGCCCAAAAACCCACGAGCAAAACCTCCCATGGCCAAGCAGAGCTTGTGAAAGCTCTGTTCTGCCAGGGTTTCTTAAAAACGCAGCTCGGTTGAGAATGCGACGTGTCGCGACCTGATCGCGATGTGGCTACCCATCGCAATCCGCCTGTCGACGTCAGCACACCCATCCAGCGCGTGACACGCGGCGCGCATGCAGACGACGAGCCAAAACAGCGGCAACCTGAACGCGACGTCCCTAAGTGTCGCGATGAAAACGTGACGAGCCACTCGGTCGCGTTCAGGGATAGAGAACAAACCTGCATTTTGGGCCAACCAGCCGGCCCACAACGCCCCGGAAACCTGTGAAAGCACCTGCTACTCATAATGTGGGCCACACACTGGCCACCACAATGAATATAAGACGATCCGAACAATCTATATGCTACATTACTATCACCTAAAAAAAATTCGTCCTCGAAATTTAAAGTGGAACCCAATAACAAAATTTTTTAATTTATAACCAATAAGGTACTATCACCTAAAAGAATTAAAAGCTTACTCAAACAAGTATGGATACGTCTCCATCATTTCCTCTGTTAGTTCCTAAGTATCCTCACCGCCTTGTCTGTTTTCGCATCTGACTTTCACTAAATCATATTCTTATTCCAAAACAACACTTCCGAGGAGCGCAACAAATGCCAAAGCACCACAAACCACCTCTACACATCAGTTAACCATGCCATGCATCGATTAAACAGTAACGAACACATACATTAACAATTGTACGCAAATATTGGCTGCGATCGCGACAAAGGCTCAGGTCGCGTTCAGATAGCGACGCCCCGACCAGTCGCCATCAAGAGAGCTAACGTGACGTATCGTCCTGTCGCGATCAGATCACGACAGGGGAGACCATTGCCTTCGCAGGCGAAAAACCCTATCCGATCCCCTTCGCTAGAAAACCCTAAAAACCCTACCATACATGGTTTCTAATCTATTTTCATGCTCTTTGTGATGTCCTAGCATGCCATCTACGGTTCTTAAAGCAGTAAACGCATTACACGACACACCACATCGATTCCATGAAGAAAAAGGACAGAATCTCCCTATTTTGATGAAGAACACCTAAACTGGCGATAGCCCGGCGTTTCTCCCGCTCCACACGCATTCCTTGTGGTGAGAACACGTCCAGCCAAGTCCCACGAGCTCGAATCGCCCAAAAACCCACGAGCAAAACCTCCCCTGGCCGAGCAGAGCTTGTGAAAGCTCTGTTCTGCCAGGGTTTCTTAAAAACGCAGCTCGGTTGAGAACGCAACGTATCGCGACGTCGCGACCTGATCGCGACGTGGCTACCCATCACGATCCGCCTGTCGACGTCAGCACGTCCGTTCAGCGCGCGACACGGGGGCGCATGCAGACGACGAGCCAAAACAGCGGCAAACTGAACGCGACGTCCCGAGTGTCACGATGAAAACGTGACGAGCCACTCGGTCGTGTTCAGGGACAGAGAACAAACATGCGTTTGGGCAACCAGTTGGCCCACAACGCCCCGAAAACCTGTGAAAGCACATGCTACTCACAATGTGGGCCACACACTGGCCACCACAACGAATATAAGATGATCTGAACAATCGATAGGCTACACATTTACTCCGACACGACCGGGTGGGTGAAAGTGATGTTGCCCAGCTAGCTAGCCCAGAGGGGGGGTGAATGGGATACTTAAAAATATTAAGTACTTGAAAACCTGATTACAAAAACAGTCACACAAACACACTTTGATGGTCGTTAGAGTTAGTGAGGATAAAACAACAAACACACAATAGGCAATCACACAACACAAGAAATTATCCTGGTTCGGACCTCCTTTCCTAGGAGTCCTACGTCCAGTCCCTGAGCAATTTCTCAGGATTTCACTACCAAGGGTACTGTCCCCCTTGTGGACCCTTACACCCAGCCGCAGCTGGTCTTCCTTCAACCTGAAGGGAATTACAACCCCCTGGATACCACACTAGGTCCTCCTTCAACACGAAGGGAAACACACCCTGGATCCCACCAGGTCTTCCTCTTACAGAAGGGAACAACACACCCTGGATCCCACCAGGTCTTCTTCTTACAGAAGGGAACAACCACAAGAAATGTGATCAAGAAGATGATGCCCCTAGATCAAGCTAATACAATGCAAGATCTGAAGCAAGGGACTGAGAGAAGATGATCTACAATCAAGGCTCACTCTCAAAACCAAAACAGCTCTGTCTCAGGATGTACAGGCAATGCAGAGAGCATAAAGAGCTAATCTAAAGGAATGAAGCTTGGCTCAGTTCACAACTTGCATAAGACTAGAGAAACAACGTTGTCTTTCTTGTTATTCTTCTGGAGCTTCTATTTCTATATATACGTTTTTATTTCAAATTCGAACATTGAGAAGTCCGTTGTCTCTAAGCATTTGTTTACGTTAGACTGCTGACACTTGGAAGCTTCCAGTCAACAGTCCGTTATCCATTTGTGCACGCAAAGAGATAGGTTCTCCTCAGATGTCCTTTGGCTTCAACATGGTCCAACGTTGTACGACAATATGTTGTCAGTGACCTGCACACATTTATGAGCTTAAACAGTAGACATCTAAGCTGTCTCTGGTTGTCAGTCAGCGTTAGAGCAGCATTCATCAAAATAGTAAAGCCATTTTGCAGTTACAAAAGATATTACCAGAGTAATACGAAAGTGGAAAATATTGTCTGCATGCATGCAGATACGTTCAGTCTTCATAAATGCACAACAGTCAGAAAGATATTCAGGAAGATATTTGACTTTTCAACGTAATTGGAAAAGAAATCATTGTTTTCTGTGAAATCGTTATTTGCATGACTTATGAAATCGTTGTACAAGAGTTTGTGAAGTTATGAAGAAATCGATGCACAAACCGTGTTTCTATGAAGGAAACGATGTATAAATCGTTATGATTCTGTAAACAAATCGATATGCAAATCGTTATGATTCTGTAAAGAAATTGATGTGAAAATCGTTATGATTCTTTAAAGGAAATGATGCAAATCGTTATGATTCTGTAATGAAATCGATGTGAAAATTGTTATGATTCTGTAAAGAGTCGATGTGAAAATCGTTATGATTCTTTAAGGAAACGATGTACAAATCGTTATGATTCTGTAAAGAAATCGATGTGAAATCATTTGATTCTTTAAGGAAACGATGTACAAATCGTTATGATTCTGTAAAGAAATCGATGTGAAAATCGTTATAATTCTTTAAAGGAAACGATGTACAAATCGTTATGATTCTGTAAAGAAATCGATGTGAAAATCGTTATGATTCTGTAAAGAAATCGATGTAAAATCAAATCGTTACGAAGACTTAAAGAAATCATTACAAAGGCAAATCGTTCTGATCTCCAAAGAAAATCGTTATGCGATCACTTATCAAATCGTTATGGTATCGATTTTTTGCATTCATAGACACTTAGCGAATCTTTATGAATGTAAGGAAATCGTTATAGTTACACAGAAATCGTTATGCGATCACTTATCAATCATTATGGTATCGATTTCTTTGCATTCATAGACACTTAGCGAATCTTTATGAATGTAAGGAAATCGTTATAGTTACACAGAAATCGTTATGCGATCACTTATCAAATCGTTATGTACTTAGACAAAAAATAATGCTCTGAACTTACTTTACAGTGGTGTAGAAATACTTACCCGTTTGTCTTATTTTTCTTTGTTCTCTCTGTGCTTAATTCTCATGAAAAATATGTTAGTAGACTTTGTAATTGTTTTGTTAATCACCAAAATAAATATGTAATTAATTTACATGGGAGCAGACTGATCATCAATCTCCCCCTTTTTGGTGATGACAAAACTTAACAAGATGCATGAATGTTCTGAAATTATTCTAAGCATATTTTCAGAAATAAAGCTTGAATGTAATTAACCTTTGAATGTATTTCAGAAATGCTAAAATAATTCTCCCCCTTTTTGTCATTAAGTAAAAAGATACACTGAGACAAAGAAGAAAGAGATACACATTCAAAGATATTGTATTAAGGTTGAGAAGGTATGGGAGATAGAAGAGAGGAGAAAGAAGAGAGGCATGGTGAGAAATAATTCCCATGCCTTAATCTCTTGGTCTTCAAAAAGTTGAGTGAAGACACCAGGTGCTATAGAGAAAGAAGGACCCATGGAGGGGAGCAAGCACTGAATGTACAGCTGTCGCTGGTCCTCCAAGAATAGAGCATACTGATCCTTATCCATATAGAATCTGAAAAAGTACTCTGTCCAAAACTAGCACGCTGAAGGAATCTATCAAGAGTAATGGGATAGAAAAGCTGATGATCAAGTAGGGCCTTCTTCAAAGAAAAGTAAGATGAGTATCTTGAAGCCCACTGAACATACAGTTCCTGAACTGGATTGATAGAGTTTAGATCCATGAAGGCTTCAGCAGATAAGCTTGGCTTTTCGGCCTTGAACAAAGAACTATGACTGATTCCAGCTGGAGAGCAGATTGCTATAGTGCTTTTCCCAGTCTGTGGGATAAAGCCTTTCACACTCAGAGATTAAAGGAGGAGAACTTCAGAGGAGATATGTCCAAGATGATATTCTCTGAAGATGAATCTCTGAAAAGAAGGGAGCCTACCTTGCTTGGCCTGTAGTCTGCCCAATATTCTAGCAAACCGCTCAAAAGCATGAGAGCCAGCAGCAGAATCAAATACCAAGGAGTGTAGCTTGGGGAGGAACGCAGTTGTAGACATTTTGAGATAGGTGAAATCTACTTGAAAAGAACAATTCACAGGGTGCTCTGTCCGAAGGAGAGTAAGAGCATCATGAAACTGACCAAACTGCACCTCAGGAATCTTATTCAGATAGCAGTAATCATTGTAGAGCTGAAAGTGCCTTGCAATCCTGATTTCTTAAGGATGAACTGACCCCAGACAGTTTGATGGTGAGAAACAAACCACTCGGAGAGAGAGAGTGGGTAATCTCGACTAGAAATGCTGTCATCTCTGGCCTGAGGGTATTTGGTGTAGAGAGTCTTGTGCCCTTTGGCCCACTGGTCTTCATACTTGCACTCAGCCAGTTGAAAGATTTTGGATTGATTGGCTTTAGACAAGTGGCAATAGGGAAGAACAATGGTGAGGTGATCAGTAAGGTTCAAAAATGGAATGCCAAAAATGGTGGAGAGAATGCATTTCTGCAGATATTCTGATAAATTGGTCTCCTATCAATTTCAGCAGTGAGGGAGAACCAAAGAGGAGGGAATTTGGGTGTAGAAGGTACAGAGAGAGAGGTGGAGAATTTTTCTTCTTCTGAGGAGGACTGGAAGAGACAGTCTTGTGGACATGAGTGGCAACTTCCAGAATTTTGGTGAGAGTTGATCGTTCAAACTCATCCTCAAGTTGAGTGAGAAACGCGCTGCCAAGCTGTGGATTTTCAGGGATGAAGGTTATGGAAGTAGGTGGTGTAGAAGGATAAATAAGTGATTTGGAATTGAGAGAGGAAGAAAGTTTTGAAGTAGAATGACTAGATGAAGAGGAGGCTCCAGCTGATGAGGAGGCTGGAGGATTTTCAATAACAGGAGGAGGAGGAATGATTTGGGAAGAAGAGGAGAGAAGGAAGATTGAGATGGAAATGGTGTTGGTGAGGAAATGGTTCTAGGTTGTGGTTGTTTGAAGGGTTGAGGAGCTGGTGGAGCAGTTGAAGATGAAGGTGGAGAAAGAGGGGCTGGAGTTAGGATGGGTGAAGGAACAGGGGGCTCAGGTGCAACATCCGCTTCCACTGCAGGACACTGCTCAAACCTCACTGGCCCTGCTAGCCCAGACCCTTCTTCAGGTGGCCCTGATGGCCCAGACACCTGTTCTGCTGGCCTTGATGGCCCAAACTCCACAACTACTTCTTGTACCACCACTGATGGCCCTGATGGCCCTGTCATTTGCTCAGCAGGCCCTGATGGCCTAGAAACTCCTGCTTCACTTCTCTGAGCAGTAGGAGGTGGAGAAAGAGGAGCTTGGGCTCCAACTGCCTTCAAAATCTCAGAAAGCATGGACTTCATGCTTCCCATTTCTTTATTGAACCACCTTACTGCATTTTTTACTTGAGACATCTCCTTTATGGCTGAGGTCTGATTAATGGAAATTGTGTTGACCTCTGATTGTACTGAGCTAAGAACCTTAGCTTGATCATCTAACCATTTAGCAAGGACTTCAGGTTCTCCCTTAGCTGCTTCTTCGGTCTTCTACGGGCAATTCTTTTCATCTTTCGCCCTGGCCTTTTAGTGGGCTCACCAGTTTCAACATTTTCACTGTTTACACCTTCCTGCATGGGGACATCTTCAGAATACTCCCCTGAGGTACTGCAGGAGCATCTCCTTGCTCCCCCTGAGTCTGTGCTGCCTCAGCTTCCACTGATTGCTCCCCTGATCAGGAGCATCCTCCAAAACAATTTCTTCAGTGTGGCCTGATGCCACAGCTTCTGCTTCTGGAATCACATTGACTACTGGATCCCTTGAAGAACTCTGAAGGAATACTAGTACATTCCGGAGAATTGGAGCAACTCGGAGGATGGAGCAACTTCCTCAACATTGTGCCCAACTGGCTCAATATTCTCTGGAGGAATGTCCTCTATTCTGCTGGATCCTGCTGCTGATTTCTTCGGATGGCACTTCTACTGCTGCTGCTGCCGGTGCTTCTGCCTGAACAGATTCTTCTTGTGCCACTGGAACATCCATTGCTGCTGACTATGCTGGCTCTTGTTCCGCTTCTGCTACTGCTTCCTGGCCTTCTTGGGCTTCGCCAATAATGGCTTCACCCTCAGCCACTGAGGTCTTTGACCATACTCCATTGACCACAGAGAAACCACTTTTTCTCAAATTTCTGGACCGGATTGCTTGGCCCATTTTCTCAAATACATCACCCACTATACTTATGCCAAAGTGCTTGAAAATCTTGGTCAGAAGATGAGCATACGGTAGGGATACATTCAATTTACTCTTGGTGCCCCATACCTGAGCACTGACAAATTTCATCCTTTCAATCATAATCTCTGCTGTGTTGATTTCTTGATTCTGGATGGCCCAGAACATCAAATCCGAGTCTGCCCTAGTGCAGGTTGAAAACGTAGCACTCCTTGGAGTCACAATCTGACAAACTACGAAATGCAGGAGGCGGTTGAACGCATTCATCTGATTATATCTAGCTTATCATCCTTCAGTTTGAACTCAGGACCAACTATCCCTAGTCCTTTCGCCTGAATGTCCACAGTATGGATTCCACTGTGTCCGGAGGTGTCACATCAAACAAAGTCTTCAATAGATCATGTGAGACCCTAATCTGGGTTCCCTTAACCATGGAGGTCAAGGTCCCGTCTGCTTCTGACTTCAGACACACATAAAAGGCTTTTACCAGGTCCGGAAAACTTACTTCAGAGATGGTAGCGATCGTTGTCCACTTCAATCTGTCCAGAGCTTCTACAAAACTGCTCATGCCGTTCTTTCAGGTCGGCCACATCCACTGCCTTGTGACCACACAGCTTCGTCTTCACGGTTGAGAACCTTGCCTGTTGCTCTGCGAGAGAAACTCAGCCCTGTAGCCCCCAACACTGCTGGATGCACCAGAAGAGGCCATGGTTTTGGATGGGAGGAGTTTCTGACGGATTGAGATGAAGAGGAATGTGAAAGCCCTCAAGAAATTTCTAGCGGGAAGAGGTTTGAAGCTAGAATGATTCAAAGAGCTGATGCAGGAGTCGTTAGGGTATCGGCTCAGGCAAGTGAATGAGAGAGAGATAAAAGGTGGGAGATGAATCGTTCTCACACAGATTTCGGGATATACATAAAAAAGAGAAGTGGCTTTTAGGAAATCGGAAGGGTCATAATGGCAGAAAACGACAAAACAATAGGTTCGACGGCAGTAAAAACCTTTTAAAATAGCGAACCGTCAAGGATATTTACACAAAGGAGACAATTGAAATCTTTTGCTTAATTCAAGAGGGATAAATGATTTGAACTCTGAAATTTAATATTTCAGTCTTAAACAGATAATTCTTTCACAATTTACACATGCCTAATTCCCTTCTAGAGAAGTAAATCTCTCTTCGGGTAAGGCCTTTGTGAAGATATCTGCTAACTGATTATTTGTATCAATAAATGAAATTTCTATATTGCCATTAGCTACATGATCACGAATAAAATGGTATCTAACCTCAATGTGTTTTGTCCTTGAATGCTGTACTGGATTCTTGGTTAAATTAATGGCACTGGTGTTGTCGCACAGCAAGGGAATGGTCTTGATCTTGAGTCCATAATCCTCAATTTGTTGCTTAATCCATAAGAGTTGTGTGCAGCAACTTCCAGCAGCTACGTACTCAGCTTCAGCTGTAGACAGTGCTACTGAATTTTGTTTCTTTGAGGACCATGAGATCAGACATCCTGCAAGGAATTGACAACAACCACTGGTGCTTTTTCTATCTATTTGCATCCAGCGTAGTCAGCATCAGAGTATCCTACTAGATTGATTTCACATGATTTTGGATACCACAAACCTAAGTCATGAGTTCTAGCTAAATATCTAAATATTCTTTTGACAAAAATTAAATGAGACTCTCTAGGGTCTGCTTGATATCTAGCGCACATGCATACACTAAACATAATGTCTGGTCTACTTGCTGTTAGATAAAGCAATGAGCCTATCATACCTCTGTAGATCTTTTGATCTACTTTCTTACCATCTTGATCACTGTCCATTCTTGTAGATGTACTCATCGGTGTTGACAGTGGCTTTGCATTCAAATCCAAATTTTTTTAAAAGTTCTTGATGTATTTGGCTTGACAGATGTGGGTGCCATCCTTTCCTTGCTTGATTTGCAATCCAAGAAAGTAGTTTAGCTCTCCCATCATGCTCATCTCGAATTCTCCCTGCATAAGCTTTTCAAAGTACTTGCAAAGAGATTCATCAGTAGACCCAAAAATTATGTCATCTACATAAATTTGCACAAGTAGTATATGTTTGACCTTGGACTTGATAAATAGTGTACTATCTACTTGACCTCTAATGAAACCATGGTCTAACAGAAAAGAGCTAAGCCTTTCATACCAGGCTCTAGGTGCTTGTTTTAAACATATAATGCTTTGTGTAATTTGAAAACGTGCCGGAAAATCAGTATCATCAAAACCTGGAGGTTGTTCTACATAGACTTCCTCCTTAATAAAACCATTCAAAAATGCAGACTTAACATCCATTTGAAATAATTTCAAATCTAATGCGGATATATGCAAGCAGAATTCTAATAGCCTCAAGTCTAGCTACAGGTGCATAGGTTTCACGAATCTATGCCTTCCTCTTGTGAATAGCCTTGAGCTACCAATCTGGCCTTGTTTCTTAGGATCACACCAGTTTCATCTAGTTTGTTTCTGAACACCCATTTGGTGCCAATCACTGGATGATCTGATGGTCTAGGAACAAGTGACCATACTTGGTTTCTCTTGAACTGATTAAGTTCATCTTGCATGGCTATAATCCAAGATTCATCAGTAAGAGCTTCATTGACTGTCCTAGACTCTATTTGAGAAACAAATGCTAGATAATCACAAGGGATTACATTACCTCTTGTTCTTACCCCTACAGATGGATCACCAATGATGTTCTCAGGTGGGTGATCTTTCTTGTGTCTCCACTCCTTTGGAAGATTTTCATGTTCGATATCCTTTTCTTGCATGTCTTCCAGAGGTGGATCTTTCTTGTCCTCAATGATGTGTTCTTTAACTTTTCGGACAGTTCATCTGCATCATTATCATTATTTTCTTCCTTTTTCAAGGAGGGGTTAGTCTCATCAAAGATAATGTGCACAGTTTGTTCAATCAATAGTGTACGTTTATTAAATGCTCTATAGCCTTTAGGTTTAGAAGCATACCCCATGAAGATGCCTTCATCTGACTTGGCATCTAACTTACCAATATCTCTTTTGCCGTTGTTGTGAATAAAGCATGGACATCCAAAAGTTCTGACTTCGCCTTTTTCCCTTTATATAACTCATATGCTGTTTTCTTCAGTATGTGTCTGATCATTACTCTATTTATGATGTAGCTTACTGTGTTCACTGCTTCAGCCCAGAAATACCTTGGTAAATCATATTCTGACAGCATGGTTCTTGCCATGTCTAAAAGAGTTCTATTCTTTCTTTCAGCAACTCCATTTTGTTGAGGTGTCCTTGGTGCTGAGAAGTTGTGCTCTATCCCTTGATCATCACAGAATCTTGCAAACTTCTCATTCTGGAACTCTCCTCCATGATCTGATCGAATTCCAACAATGCAATATCTCTTATCTTTCTGTACCTTTCTGCTGAAGCTCACAAAGCTATCAAAGGTATCATCTTTATGCTCCAAGAATGAGACCCATGTGTATCTGGAATAATCATCTACTATGACAAATCCAAAATTCTTTCCTCCAAGACTTGTGGTCCTCATTGGCCCAAATAGGTCCATATGAAGGAGCTCTAAGGGTTTAGAGGTAGTTACCACAGTCTTTGACTTGAAAGAGCTTTTAGCATGTTTTCCTTTAGCACATGGTCTGCAAACTCCATCCATTCTGGTGCTGACTTTTGGTAGACCTTCCACCAGGCCTTTCTTGAATAGCTTCCTTATGCCATTCAAACTGCAGTGGCCCAATCTTCTGTGCCACAGCTCAGTAGACTGTTCTTTGCTATCAGTTAAACATATATCTTGCTCCTTTAGTTCTTCAAGATATAGTACGTACAAGTTCTTTTCTCTGTTTGCTTCAAAGATGACTGCTCCATCCTTCATGATACTGCACTTGATTCTTGGAATCTGATTTGATGTCCTTTGTCACACAACTGGCTGATACTGATAAGGTTGTGCTTTAATCCTTTAACGCATAGCACATCATCATTACTATGTTTTCCTTTGCTGTTTACTGAACCACTACCAATGACAGTCCCTTTTCCATTGTCTCCATAGGTGACTGTTCCTTCTTCAGCTTTGAGGTGAGAGAACAACTTTTTATTCCCTGACATATGCCTTGAGCACCCACTGTCCAAATACCATTTGGATGCTCGAAGGTTCTCCTGAAATAAAAACATCAAGCTTTAGGTACCCAAGTTCTTTTGGGTCCTGGTTGGTTAGTAACATATTTTCTCCTTTTATTATCCATTTTTTATGTCTAGTTGGACAAGTTTTCTTACTGTGACCTAGTTTGTTACAGTGACTGCAGCATGTAGTTTTAGTTACTTTTTCAAAATATTTAACATTTACTTTATACCTTGTGTCTTGTTCAGATACAAACTTTGGAGTTGGATATGTTTTAGGGTATACTATTGTGTCTTCATTATCTGGGGGTGTAAACCTATCCCATGCTTCTTTTTACCTGACCGTCTAGCACCTTTCAATATTAAGTTTGTTTTACCATTAGTAAACTTTTCTAATGTGCTGGATAGTTTTTTATTTTCTTCAGTTAATCTTTTAATTTCTGTTTTTAGTTCGTCTGAACTCTCTTGTTTTTCTAGCTTAACTATTTGTTTATTCTTGCCTTTTAAATCTTCACACAGCAACTCATTTCTTCTTTTAAGTTCATTAACTTGCTTCTCTAATTGTTCATTTCTGATTTTAAATCTGAGTTAGTATTTTCAAGCAAGCAACATTTTTCTTACTAGCTTTTAGTAGTTAGAAACTTCCTTATATTTATTATAAAGTTCGTTGAATGCTTCTTCTAGATTATCAGAATCTGAATCATTGCATGAATCAAAGGATGAATCAGAAGTTACCTTTTCATCTATGTTGGCCATGAAAGCTAGATTGGCTTCTTCTTCTTCACTGCTTGAGTTTGACTCGCTGTCTGAGTCACTGTTGTTGTCCCAAGCAGCTGCCATGGCTTTCTTCTTATATTTCTGAATTTTCTTGAACTGTCCTTCTTCCTGAACTCGGATTTCTTTAGCTTGGGACACTCTGCCTTGAGGTGTCCTGGTTTCTTACACTCGTAGCAGATGGGCTCAGCTTTCTTAAAGTCTTTTCCTTCTGGCTTCTTAAACTCCTTGTTCTTGAAGTATTTTCTACCAGACTGAAACCTTTTCTTTTTGGCCAGAATTCTCTGAAGTCTTCTAGACAGCATAGCTTCTTCGTCTTCACTGTCTTCACCGCTGGCTTCATCTTCAGATTGTTCCTCAGAGCTGCCTTCTACTGCTTTGAGAGCGTTGGTGTGCTTCTTTCTACTTGAGGTCTCCTAACCTTTCCATGTTGATCTCATGGGCCATAAGGGACCCAATGAGCTTTTCCAAAGACATTAGTTTCAGATCGTTTGCTTCCTCTATTGCTGTTACCTTAGGGGTCCAAGAGGATGGAAGAGATCTGAGAATTTTCCTGACCATGTCTCCATTCTCATACTTCTTCCCAAGACCAGCTAACCCATTGTTATATCTGTGAATCTGCTGAACATCTGGGTTATTGATTCGCTTGGCTGCATTTGGAACTTCTCATATTGAGTTACCAGAATGTCTATTCTGGTTTCTTTAACTTTGTTCGTGCCTTCATAGGTGATTCTTAGTTTCTCCCACATCTCCATTGCGGATTTGCAGGCAGACACACGGTTGAACTCCTTTTTACTGAGAGCACAACACAGTATGCTCTTGGCTTTACAGTTGAGAGAGATCTTTTTTTGTCATCGTCTGTCCATTTATCCTTTGTATTTAGGATAACGTAATCACCTTCTTCTATGATTAACCAGATTTGAAAATCGAAACCTTGCAGGAAATATTCCATCCTGGTCTTCCAATATGTGTAATCTTCACCGTCAAAGAGAGGGGGTCGGTTTACGGACTGACCTTCTATGTTTCCTTGGGCTGCCATGGATCTTTACTCTTCAGATCGTTGGTCTTCTTCTTTGTCAAAGAGACTCGCTATGATACCACTTGTTGCCCAGCTAGCTAGCCCAGAGGGGGGTGAATGGGATACTTAAAAATTATTAAGTACTTGAAAACCTGATTACAAAAATAGTCACACAAACACACTTGATGGTCGTTAGAGTTAGTGAGGATAAAACAACAAACACACAATAGGCAATCACACACACAAGAAATTATCCTGGTTCGGACCTCCTTTCCTTAGGAGTCCTACGTTTAGTCCCTGAGCAATTTCTCAGGATTTCACTACCAAGGGTACTGTCCCCCTTATGGACCCTTACACCCAGCGCAGCTGGTCTTCCTTCAACCTGAAGGGAATTACAACCCCCTGGATACCACACCAGGTCCTCCTTCAACACGAAGGGAAACACACCCTAGATCCCACCAGGTCTTCCTTCTTACAGAAGGGAACAACCACAAGAAATGTGATCAAGAAGATGATGCCCCTAGATCAAGCTAATACAATGCAAGATCTGAAGCAAGGGACTGAGAGAAGATGATCTACAATCAAGGCTCACTCTCAAAACAAAACAGCTCTCTCTCAGGATGCACAGGCAATGCAGAGAGCATAAAGAGCTAATCTAAAGGAATGAAGCTTGGCTCAGTTCACAACTTGCAGAAGACTAGAGAAACAGCGTTGTCTTTCTTGTTATTCTTCTTCTGGAGCTTCTATCTTCTATATACGTTTATTTCAAATTCGAACGTTGAGAAGTCCGTTGTCTCTAAGCATTTGTTTACGTTAGACTGCTTGACACTTGGAAGCTTCCAGTCAACAGTCCGTTATCCATTTGTGCACGCAAAGAGATAGGTTCTCCTCAGATGTCCTTTGGCTTCAACATGGTTCAACGTTGTACGACGATATGTTGTCAGTGACCTGCACACATTTATGAGCTTAAACAGTAGACAGCTAAGTTGTCTCTGGTTGTCAGTCAGCGTTAGAGCAAGCATTCATCAAAATAGTAAAGCCATTTTGCAGTTACAAAAGATATTACCAGAGTAATACGAAAGTGGAAAATATTGTCTGCATGCATGCAGATACGTTCAGTCTTCATAAATGCACAACAGTCAGAAAGATATTCAGGAAGATATTTGACTTTTCAACGTAATTGGAAAACAAATCGTTGTTTTCTGTGAAATCGTTATTTGCATGACTTATGAAATCATTGTACAAGACTTTGTGAAGTTATGAAGAAATCGATGCACAAACTGTTGTTTCTATGAAGGAAACGATGTATAAATCGTTATGATTCTGTAAACAAATCGATATGCAAATCGTTATGATTCTGTAAAGAAATTGATGTGAAAATCGTTATGATTCTTTAAAGGAAACGATGTACAATCGTTATGATTCTGTAAAGAAATCGATGTGAAAATCGTTATGATTCTGTAAAGAGATCGATGTGAAAATCGTTATGATTCTTAAAGGAACGATGTACAAATCATATGATTCTGTAAAGAAATCGATGTGAAAATCGTTATGATTCTTTAAAGGAAACGATGTACAAATCGTTATGATTTTGTAAAGAAATCGATGTGAAAATCGTTATGATTCTTTAAAGGAAACGATGTACAAATCGTTATGATTCTGTAAAGAAATCGATGTGAAAATCGTTATGATTCTTTAAAGAAATCGATGTAAAATCAAATCGTTACGAAGACTTAAAGAAATCGTACGAAGGCAAATCATCTGATCTCCAAAGAAAATCGTTATGCGATCACTTATCAAATCGTTATGGTATCGATTTCTTTGCATTCATAGACACTTAGCGAATCTTTATGAAGTAAGGAAATCGTTATAGTTACACAGAAATCATTATGCGATCACTTATCAAATCGTTATGGTATCGATTTCTTTGCATTCATAGACACTTAGCGAATCTTTATGAATGTAAGGAAATCGTTATAGTTACACAGAAATGTTATGCGATCACTTATCAAATCGTTATGTACTTAGACAAAAAATAATGCTCTGAACTTACTTTGCTGTGGTGTAAGAAATACTTACCCGTTTTCTGTTTCTTTTGTTCTTGTTCCTGTGCTTAATTCTCATGAAAATATGTTAGTAGACTTTGTATTGTTTTGTTAATCACCAAAATAAATATGTAATAATTTACATGGGAGCAGACTGATCATCAATGACGTGTAGGAACTGACAGAATCTAATTGGATTCCGGATTGGGTTAGGCGTTCAAATCACTAATCTAAAGAAAACTCAAATGTAAAGGATCAGAACAAAAACCCAGGGGTCCAAATCACAATAGGAATCTGATCGATGCCGTTCACTCCGACACGACGGATGGGTGAAAGTGACGTGTAGGAACTGACGGAATCCTAATTGATTCCCGGATTGGGTTAGGCGTTCAAATCACTAATCTAAAGAAAACTCAAATGTAAAGGATCAGAACAAGCAACCCGGGGGTCCAAAATCACAAATAGGAATCTGATTGATGTGTCGTTCGCTCTGACACGATCGGGGGGTGAAAGTGACGTGTAGGAACTGACGGAATCCTAATTGGATTCCCAGATTGGGGTGGGCATTTAAATCACTAATCTAAAAAAAAAATTAAATGTAAAGGATCAAAACAAGCAACCCCGGGGTCCAAAATCACAAATAGGGATCCGATCGGCGTGTCGTTTGCTCCGACACGACCGGGTGGGTGAAAGTGATGTGTAGGAACTGACGAAATCCTAATTGGATTTCTGGATTGGGTTAGACGTTCAAATCACTAATATAAAGAAAACTCAAATGTAAAGGATTAGAACAAGCAACACGGGGGTCCAAAATCACAAATAGGAATCTGATCGACGTGTCGTTTGCTCCGACATGACCGGGTGGGTAAAACTGATGTGTAGTAACTGACGGAATCCTAATTGGATTCCCGGATTGGGTTGGGCGTTCAAATCACTAATATAAAGAAAACTCAAATATAAAGGATTAGAACAAGCAACCCGGGGGTCCAAAATCACAAATAGGGATCCGATCGACGTGTTGTTCGCTCCCACACGACCGGGTGGGTGAAAGTGACGTGTAGGAACTGACGGAATCCTAATTGGATTCCGGATTGGGTTAGACGTTCAAATCACTAATCTAAAGAAAACTAAAGTAAAAATGATCGAAAATAGTTTCTAATTAAACTTGAGAAATAATCACATATTTTAATTAATTTTTGAAAATAATGTATGTATATTAATTTTTATTAATGTTCTCATATATATTTTTTAATATAGGATCCACCTTCGGCACCTGACGATCATGATGCGGGGACAGCAGAAGATCTAGCAGACCTGTCTGATTTTTAGTATTTATTATTGTGTATGATTTTATATTTGTTGTGTTTTATGATTTTATGTTGATTGTGAGTACTGGTTGTGAAATGTATGAATATTGTAGCAGGTTTGAAAAATCATTGTTATTTCTGTATTTTAAAAAAAAAATATAGTAATTTTCGACGGATGTCGGACCGTCGAAAAATGTAGTTTACCGACGGAAATAAACTGTCGGCATTTCTGTCTAAAGTGCCGACAAATTATTTTCTGACGGATTTTTCTGTCGAATTTTACCGACGGAAATTCCGACGGATTTTTCGACAGTTTTCGGTCGGCAAATACTGACCAAATTTCCAACAATATTTTTCGATGTTTTCTGTCGAAAATTATCGACACAATTATCAACGTAAATTTTGACGGAATATTCTGTCGGTATTTCCGACAGATTTTTGACAGATTTTATTCCCGTCGATAATTTCTGACTAGATATTTCCGACGGATCATTTCCAACGACCGTTCGACGGAAAGCTGTCGGAAGGCGCTGTTTTCGACGGATTGTCGTCGGATTTCCGACGGATTGTGTCCGTTGGAAATGATGCTTTTTCTTGTATTGATATAACCTGCCTCTAAGCCTGACTACACAATTATCATCAATGGTAACATCTTCCATTTTCACAATTTCTGCTAAACTTCCATCGGTTCTCTGAGCTTCAATAATCTGCCAATACAAAGACGGCTCTACAGCACTACTGGCTAGTACTGCTCCGCTGACTGCTCGGAACATACAATGAATTCTGCTATTTCCTCGTATAATTTCCATTTTTATATCATATAACTCATGTATGCTTTTCTGCTTAATGCATCAGCTACCACACTA
>JACBKR010003439.1:0-29291 GCA_014218235.1 Colocasia esculenta
GAATGAAGTGGAAGAAGTCGATCCATAACAACATGAAATACAGTTGTGGGACTCTGATGAGGAGGAATATACTAGTGATCAAAATGAATCTGATAATGAAGATGTCAATGCTGAATTTGATATATGCCGAACATCTGAAGATGAAATGGAGAATGTTTGATTAATGGTAGAAAATTTACTAGAAATCTTATATTCTACATCCTTCTTTCTTCCACTATTGATGAATATGCATGTATTTTATTACCACTTGAAGATATGGTTGAGGACAACGCGTGACTTCTTTAGATGGGAGGGAGAGAGTAGTAGGAGGAGATTACTACCTTTTCTACACCTCCACCACTTGCAGGAGGTGTAACACCCCATATAAGAATATGTTAAATGAACTAAATCAGCAAACTACCAACAACTCGGACTAGTCATTTTCAGAGTTCGAGCAGGAAAAGAACTCTAAAGTTAAGCGTGCTCAGTTCGAAGTAGTCCTAGGATGGGTGACCTTCCTGGGAAGTTACGAAATAGTATGGTTGTTGGGCCAGTTTGTTGGTTGGGTCGTTACAAATGGTATCAGAGCCTAGCCAACCGGAAGTGCAGGAACTAAGTGCCACACAGGGCAAAGTGCTACACTATGGGAGCCACCTCTTGAGCCTGTGGGGGCCACCTCTAGAATCCTGCCTGCCTGGGGTTTGATTATGTGCTATATGTGAGCAGTGACGAGGACCTCACTTATATAAGAGGGGTAGATTGTAACATCCCATATAAGAATATGTTAAATGGACTAAATCAACAAACTACCAACAACTTAGACTAGTCATTTTCAGAGCTTGAGCAGGAAAAGAACTCTGAAGTTAAGCGTGCTCAGTAGGGAGTAGTCCTAGGATGGGTACCTTCCTAGAAGTCTACCAACTAGTATGGTTGTTAGGCCAGTTTGTTGGTTGGGTCGTTACAGGAGGTATGCATACTTTGATTTGTATGCATTGTGGTATTTATTAATATAATTCTTTATGTTATTGTGGTATCTTATTCTATCCTTACAGGACCTACAACCTCTACACTCTACCACTGGCTGCAAGTATATATGTCATGATTAGTATGCATTGCAATATTTATTTAATATAATTCTTTATGTCATTGTGGTATGTTATTTCTATCCTTACATGACTGACGACCTCTGCACCTCTAACACTGGCAGTAGGTATATATGTCATGATTAGTATGCATTGCAGTATTTGTTTAATATAATTCTTTATGTCCTTGTGGTATCTTATTTCTATCCCTACAGGACACACGACCTCTACACCTCTACCACGGTAGCAGGTATATATATCATGATTAGTATGCATTGCAGTATTTGTTTATATAATTCTTTATGTCATTGTGGTATAGGACGATGGCCTCTGCATCTCCATCACACATGGCGAGTGGATCTACACCTCCTCCATCTGAGCCAAGTATGTTCATTCACATTTATAGGTATATTTTTGATAGTTTGTTTTACTTATGCTAATTAATTCGTATAGTACATGCTGATGACGAGATGAGTCAACATGAGGGGGAGGGCAGTTATAATGAGATGATGCGGGCTATGTGGATAAATGAAGGGTATGTAATGCACTATTTTTGTTATCTATTCGTCATTATGGTATTAATATTTTCAATTTCAGAAATAAAATAGAGTCAGCCCAAGCATCACAATTTATTACAAAGACTCTTCAAGCACATATTCCTTGCCCTATCCATCGATTTTCTGATGGGTGTAAGGATTTATTGTATGATATGTTCATTGTATGTATCTTCTTTTATCAAACTAAGTCTTTTTCAATTCTTATTCTAACACACTAATCTTATTTTGTATATAATTCATTGTTTTGTCAATATGCAGAGGAATCATCGATTCACAGAGCATTTAGATGAGTTATATGCTAGATCTGCATGGACATCCACTACAAGAGCAAATTTCAAACATCTTTTGTACAATGTTCGAAGAAATGCAGAAAGAGTTTGTGCAAGCACAAATAAGAACCAGTGGAAGGAGCATGGACCTGTTTGGATGAGAAAGGAGTATTGGATAGAGCTAGCATGATATGGGGAGGGGAGAAATGGAATGAAAATTCTATCAAAGCAAAGCAAAACAGACCTGTGCATCCTGAGGCAAATGTACACACGAGTGGCTCTATCTCTTTTGCAACGCATAAAGCGCGATTGGTAAGTACACTTCTACATTTTTGAAATTTTGTAAATCAAATAATAAACTGTGATTTATTTGAAAAACAGGAAGCACAGCTCAAGCGACCACCTGAATTTCAAGAACTTTTTGATCAAATTCATAAGAAGAAAGGGACAGATGATTACATTAGTCAGAAAGCTCGGGAGGTAGCGGTAAGTGTATAAACCAATACTTTTCATTTAAAAGTAAAATGTAGAATTAAGATTTTTTTTTTTTTTTTTGCAGGAGTCATATAGTAGAGGAATGGATGAGAGGTACGGGGACGATAGTCAGCGTCCAGAGTTGGATCTTGACATTTGGGTTGCAGCATCTGGGGCACCCAAAAAAGGCCATGTGTATGGTTTTGGACATAGCTTGGGCACGACCATCGTGATATCAACATGCTTGAGCTCGTCTCACATGCGACCTCTCCATTTACCACACCTACAGCCCCAGGTGGTTCTTCAAGTGCCGCCCCGACCATGACTCCAGCTCAGTTTAGGGAGATTGTCAACGAGACCGTCTCTCAAAATATCTCAACTATTGTCTCTCAAACTATCACCCAGACACTCGCACAGTTGGGGATTCTTGGATATAGAGCACCTCCTGCACAGCAACCTCCAGTATGTGTTATTTCATTGAGTTTTAATTTCTCAATTCTAAATATCATTGTGGAGGCCATTTCTGGCTTCCTAGGCCTGCAGGCTTATTATGGCCAATCATGACCCTGTAGGGCGTCTGGGCTCTAGTCATCGAGCCACGAATCCTCGAGGCCGGCCAGAGGCTTCCGAACACGCTCCGACCACCAGATGCCCAAGGGTTCCCACGGACCGTCTCCGGACACCCTATAACCTGTACGAGCAGAGCACGGTCCATCAAGTAGACCGTGAGCCTTCCGCAGCTTATTATCGAGTATCGCCCACTGCTTCCGAGCACGCGTAGTGCTTCCGATCACCGGGCCCCATGTAGTCTGACTAACAACCGAATAGGTCCCTACTCGGCACCTCTCGACTAGAGGACTCAGAGCAGCCTTTCGCCTCCCGGAGGTAGTCATTGCGACGGCGCAGCACGTCTCCCATGGTTAAAGGACATTGACCATGAAGGATCCCAACAGGCATCTCAAACAGACAAATCCCCGCCTAGGGACTCTAACCGATGCATCCCTTCCATTATCATTGAAGGAGATTGCGTCCGGACCTTCATCTCCCCACGTATAAGAAGCACAGGTAATCCCCATGCAACAGTACGCAACTTCGCCCATGCACACTTGCCCACGCGCGAACACACACTAGAAAACCTTCTATCCTACCTCCTTTCCAGTCGGACGTGACTTGAGCATCGGAGGGCTCCCCCCGGTTCTTCAACCGAGCCCCCTGATCTCTTCTGGGTTTTGTAGGCCCGAACAGGGAATCACCCACACATTTTTGGCGCTGTCTGTGGGAAGGAAAACTGCCATGGCTTGTGGACGATCCTCTCGCTAGAACCCGCAAGCAAGGCGACGCGGTCTCGCCAGTCACACGCAGACTCGCACGACCAAGCCCCTCCTGCCGACGACAACTCCCCTTGTCGGAGTGAATGACAATGGTCCTGTCGCCGGCATCCTAGCGACACCCACAGGAGGTAGCAGAACTCCGGGGCCAGTTGCAATAGCTTGTGAGGGTCTACCAAGACCTCCAGGCTCAACTGGCCAGACAGCCAGCCGTGCCAGTTCCGCCGCCACCGGAGCAACAGGTGGAGTCGTCATGACGGTGACCCCCTACTCTATCGGCCTGGAAAGAGCGGCATGAGGAATCGGCCCAGTGCTCACGTAGAGCCCCGACGGTCCGCCGAACCCCGGAACGGCAGGAAGACTCTCCTCGCCGATCTATGGTGGCACCGCCTCCTCTATGCTCCATCGTCGCCGCCAACTCCCAGGGGTCCAAGTGCGAAGGCTTTGTGCACTCCGACCTGAAGTTATGCAGTCGCCTCCGCCGCGTCGTTGACCTCAAACGTCGCATGGATGCGATGGTCCAGAGGGCAAAAGGCAGAACTCCGGGGGATGATGACCTGGACTTCCGCTCCCATTCACAATAGAGATCTTGGAGGCCGGGTCTCCCAGAAGCTGCCCCTGCCTACTATGACGCCAGACGACGGCAACTTCGACCTTGCAGATCACATCCATGGGTTCGAGTCACACATGGTGTTCCACGGAGCATTAGATGTGGACAAGTGTCAGGCTTTCCCGACTACGCTGAAGGAGACTGTGTGGCTGGTTCGAAACCCTCCCTGCGGGTTCCATCTCATCCTTCCACCAGTTGAAGAAGTCCTTCCGGGACAACTTCCTAGGGGGAAAATCGCAGCCACGCACGGCGGCATCACTTCTGTCTATTCGGCAGAAGAAGGCGAAGCGCTCTAAGACTACATCAAATGGTTCCGGACTAAAGCGCTTTACATCCACGCCTGGACGTTCTGTTAGCCACCAGCGCCCTTATCCAAGGCACTCGTGATGGCTTCCTCCAGAGGACGCTGGGAGTGCAACAACCACCACTCTGGCCGACCTACTCTCCACTGCTCAATGCCATGCCGCGTGCGAGGAAAACTTGGCAGTCGGCCGAGCAAAGTAGGGAGATCAATCGGATAGGAAGAGGCCTTCTGAAAATGGCTCTGACCGTGAGCGGAAGAAAGGCCGGCTCAACGGGGACTCGTCATGCCGACCAACCCCTTCACTGATATACCCCCTCACGGTTGCCCCTGAACAGATCCTAGCCAAAATCTGGGCTGAGCAGTATGTTCGGTGTCCTCCCGGATGCGCTTTTATCCTTGCAGGTGCAACAAAGACAAGTACTGTCACTTTCACCATGACCATGGCCACAACACCTCAGAGTGCCACCGACTCAAGGATGAGATCGAGTCCTTGATCAAGCGCGACTACTTAGGGTGCTACGTGCGCCGGAATGAAGACCGCCTAAGACGCCGAGAACGCACTCCCGTGCAGCCCATCAACAATGAACCAAATGGGAAGGAGATCAACGTGATCGCGGGAGGTTTCAGCATAGGCGGAGAAAGCAACCAAAGCCGACGCAACTACGCTCGACGGGTGCACCAAGTCGAATGGCCCTCGGCACCACGACCAACCCCCTATCCCAGTTCAGCATGCATAAATATCGAGGAGGCTATCACCTTCTCGGATTACGATTTTGTAGGAGTTACGACTCCATCCACTAATGCGCTGGTCATCACGGCTACCATCAACTGTTGTATTGTGCTTCGTATACTGGTGGATAATGGAAGTGCCCCAGACGTGTTGGCTTATGACTGTTTCCTTGCGATGGGCTTGAAAGCCGACCAACTTACCCTATAGAGTCGCCTCTGTTCGGCTTCTCTGGGGTCTCGGTGCATCCAATGGGATAGATAAGTCTCCCAATCTCCCTAGGGATAGCGCCGAAGAGCATAACCAAAATGGTGGATTTTTGTAATCAGAAGCATGCCAGGGTACAACTCCATCCTCGACAGGTGCCTAATAGGCCGCATCTGAGCAGTACCTTCTTCATTATACCAGAAGGTGAAGTTCCCCACTCCTAACGGTGTTGGGGTGGTGCTCAGCAGTCAACGAGAGTCACGGTGGTGCTACATTCTCTTCTTACGAGACAAATGGCCCGCGGCGGACCCAGAAGTACTGCCTACACCAGTCAGCGAACCCTCCACCAATCGAGGAACCCCCGCCGAAGATCTGCTGCCAGTACGAGTAGACGACGACCCCGAGCACTCCTTTACATTGGTGCACTCCTGCTAGAAGCCGAACAACAACGCTATAAGGCTTTCCTGTTTTCCAATTTGGATGTGTTCGCATGGTCGGACAATGAGCTGCCCGGCATTCCTCCTGAGGTGATGACCCACCACCTCAACTTGGACCTGAGGGTGCCACCTGTCCAGTAGAGGCGGCGACCAGTCAACAGAGAACGACAGACCGTGACCCTTGATCACGTGGTCACAAGTCAAGCAATTGGGCTCCTCCGGGAAGCCCAGTCCTCGTACGCAAAGCCAATGGCAAATGGCGCGTGTGCATGGACTACAAAGATCTCAACAAAGCAATGCCCAAGGATAACTTCCCTCTGTCATGCATCGACCAGTTGGTGGACGCTACATCTGGGCACAAACTCCTCAACTTCTGGATGCGTACTGTAGCTACCACTAGATCAGGATGCATCCCTCAGACCAGGACGCCACGACATTCGTCACAGACCTCGGCCTCTACTATTTTACTAGAATGTCGTTTGGCCTAAAGAACGCAGGGGAAACCTACCAGCATTTGGTCAACAAGATGTTCGAGCAGCAGATCGAGCGCAACATGGAGGTCTACATCGACGGCATGCTAGTCAAAATGCTCCCAAGTGCCGACCACATTACTGACCTTGAAGAAACCTTCGCAATCCTGTGGAGGTACAACATGAAGCTCAATCCAGCAAAGTGTGCATTCGGAGTACGCTCGGGGAAGTTCCTCGGCTTTCTCATCTCAAACCAAGTATTAGAGGCCAACCCCAAAAAAAATATGAGCCATATAGAGATGAATAGCCCCAAAACCGTGCGCGACGTCCAACGTCTCACTAGATGCCTCGCGATGCTCAATCGCTTCATGTCTCGAGCAGCAGAGCAGAGTTTCAACTTCTTCAAATTGCTGCATCCCCAAAGGTGCCTCACCGGAAGGGGGGAAAGTACAGTGGACCTAGGACTACGAAGTAGCCTTCACGAGCTGAAGGCGTATGTGGCTGCCCCACCTGCTCTCTCAAAACTGTGCTCGGGGAACCCTTTTCATGTACCTTTCGGTCACCGAACACCCATTAGCACGGTGCTAATCAGAGAAGAGGCAACGGCAACAATCCTATTTATTACATAAGTAGGGTGCTCCAAGAAGCTGAAAGGATGTACCCTCGAGCAGAGAAGCTCGCCCTGGCTCTCGTTACGGCTGCTCGAAAGCTCAGGCCCTACCTCCAGGCCCATCCGATCACGGTGCTAACTGACTAGCCATTGAAGCTCATCCTTCAACGACCAGAGGCTTCTGGTGGGCTCATCAAATGGGCCATCGAGCTCGGGGAATTCGACATCAGCTACCGTCCAAGGGCGGCCAATAAGGCACAAGCGCTGGTGAACTTTGTGGCAGAATGCACCCTTCCAACAGAGAAGGACCCTCCATTGGCAGACGAGCCCCCGTGGGAGCTCTACGCCAATGGGTCCTCATACATCACAGGAAGCGGCGCAGGACTGGTTCTTACCTCACCAGAAGGTTTGGAATTCCAGTACGCCCTTAGGTTTTCACTTCACTGCCTCCAACAACGCAGCAGAGTACGAAGTGCTTCTGTCCGGGATCCCCATGGCTAGGCATCTCAAAGCGCTTCAGCTATGGGCCTTCATCGATTCCCAACTGGTTGCGAGCCAGGTGAATGGACAATTTGAAGCCATGGGGCCCCGCATGGCACAATACCCCAGTAGGTCAAAGCGCCAGACGGAGGGCCTTCTTTACTTCCATGTTGTACCAATCCCACGAGAGCAGCAACGCATAGATTATGCACTCTCCAGACTAGCATCCTCAGGTGACATCGCCTCTTCCCGCTCAGTGTTTATAGAAGAACTTGCATCACCAAGCACCGAAGTGGATGTAGCGGCCATTGAGACCGGACCCTCTAGCTCCGAGCTGGAAGGATCCTCTTCTGGCCTATCTACTTCTAGCAGAGCTCCCTCCCAACCAAGTCGAAGCACGTAAGATCAAGCTGCACTGCCAAAAGTTCACCATCATCGAAGGACAACTGTACCGGCGTTCCCTCTCGAGACCTCTCTTGCGGTGCTTCAGTCCGTCCTGAGGCAAGGAAGTCCACGAGGGTCTGTGCGGGAGTCATCTGGGAGGCAGGACACTTGTGTGCAACATCCTCCGAGCAGGGTTCTAGTGGCCTTCTCTGCAAAAGGACTGTATCACCTACGCAAAGAAGTGCCCAGAGTGCCAGAAGTTTTGGGCAGCTTATCTGATACCCTTCCGAACAACTTCACACTCTCTTCAAACCACGACCCTTCGCTCGTTGGGGGATCGATATCATGGGACCATTCCCAGAAGCTCAAGGTCGGAAGAATTCCTGTTCATCGCCATCGACTACTTCACTAAGTGGATTGAGGTGGATTCTATCGCCACAATCACCAACCAGGCCGCGTGGAAGTTTGTATGGAAGAACGTCCTGTGCCGATTTGGCGTCCCAAAGGTGATTACTTCTGACAACGGGAAGCAGTTTGATAGCGCATTCTTCAAATAGAAGTGTTCAGAGCTTGGCATCTACAACCACTTCACCTCAGTCACACATCCCCAAGCAAACAGTCTGGTGGAGAATGCCAACCAAACACTGCTCCACGGGATATGCATAAGGGTGGAAGCCGCTGGAGGTTCGTGGATCGAAGAGCTCCCCAATGTGCTATGGTGCCACCGAGCAACCGCTCGAGTGGCCACCAGGAAGACTCCCTTCCACTTGCCTACGACACAGAAGCTGTTGTGCCTCTAGAGGTTGCTCTCCCCACAATCCGAACAACTCACTTCGACGAAGCAGCCAACAACCGTGTGCTAAGGGAGAACCTAGACATGCTCGCGAACGTCAAAGAGATGCCAACATCAGACTAGTCTCCTACCAACAGCGGCTCACCCATACTATAACTCTCGAGTATGGGAACGGCGCTTCTTCGAAGGGGACCTCGTTCTACGCCGTTGCTTGGCTTCAGATCCCCGAAGAGCAATTGACAAACTCACCCCGAAATGGGAAGGACCATACAAGGTCACTCAAGTTCTTGGGAAAGGCTCCTACAAGCTAGACACCCTTAGCGGAGAGACCATACCCAGAACCTAGCATGTATCCAATTTAAAGGCTTATTACTTATAAAAGCCCCCTGTTCGGCGCCCTCCTCTTCCTCCCGCTCTTTTGGTCTATTAAAGGGTGTTTGGGCCATCCCCTAGTCGAAGCTTCTCAGCTCAAAAGACTAGCACAGTACCCAAACCTTAAAATAGAGGTGTTCTGTACAAACCCCAAGTTGGAACCTTTTGAGTTCCAAAAACCTGCGCGGTACCTACGAGCCTTTAAGTGACCAACGTATTCAGATTCGAACAGAACATAGCAAAGGAAGAAAAGAAAAGAGCGATTTGAATAACACAAGAAGGATCTATTCATTCCATTCGCTTCATCAAAAACTTGTACAGAAACCTGCTAGGGCGGGCGTGAACAAAAAAAAGAAGATACAGGTCAAGGGGCTTGTTCAGAGGGGCCTGCCTCGTCATTCTCGGGGGTCATCCGGCCCACCTTAAAGTCCGTAAACGAACTCCTCCAGGCGTGGTCATGGATGCATCGACGGAATTCTTGATGGGCGGCTTCAAACGCTTCCCGAGCGTATTCATCCGTGGCCAGCCTCTGCCCTCGGTCCTCGCCGACCTCTAGCCCCACCTTGTAGCAAGACGCACCGTATTGTTCCAAGTCCTCTCGAAACCTCTGCCCGGCTTTGTACTCGGTGACTCCCCGAGCTTCACTTCCAAGATGATCCCCAAAAGGGCAGTCTTCTCCGCCCGAACGACTGTTAGATCCAGCTCGGAGGCCCTGAGTGCAACCCGTAGGTTCATGACCTCCTTCTCCAACTCGGCCTTCCGGTGGTGGTATTACTCTTTGCGCTTCTCACAGAATGTGAACTCGGCGTCCGACATTTGCTGGTGGTATTAAGCCCGCAATGCGAGCTTCTTCAGCCCCCCAGAGATAGTGCGACGCTGTCAACTAGCACCCAAACGTCGACCTCGGCTGTCATCGCCGAGCGGCGCTCCTCCTTGACCTCCTCCGACTGCTCAGGAGTTTCCTTCGAGCCTAAACCCTGGCACCACGCTAGCACTTTGAGTTGGGAAGAGGTGGGGTAGGGGGGCAGGTCCCTGGATGAACTCTTGTGGAAGTGCTCCAAGGCTACTTCCAGGAAGGCCTCCAAACACCGTGCCAGAGGCTTCACCTTGAACACCTGCGACAGAGGTGCTCGGTCCTCCTCGGACCCGGTTAGATCCTATGAAGCAATGGGGGTCTCCTCGGCAGGTAGGTTCGCTCCATCAGCCACCACCCCCTTGTTAGGATTGGATATTCGGTTATGGCAAAGCTAGAATGGGGGTTCAATAGATTTGCAGTGGAAAGTTAGGCAATTTAAGAATTACTTTGGATTAAAAGATCTACTCAATTAAAACCCCTTTGATCTGATGTAATGTGTGTGAACAAATTAACAAGTAGTGTGTAGACGAAATCCCTAGGCATGCATCTAGCGCAACACAATGCAAACCACAAGTCAAACCACAGTGCACAAGGGATTTTTTAGGTGGTTCGGAGATCACACCACTTGACTCCTACGTCCACCCCTCACACGGTGAGGACACACTACTCAAGAACTGAGTACAACACACACAACGAGCACAACGACTCAACCACACACACACACGCTAGATCAAGTCCCAAAAAATCAGATCCTCTAGCCTTGATCTGACCAACACACCACACACGTTGTCTGATGCAAACACGCAATCAGAACAACAATCCACACGTGATCAAGCACAAGGAACGCTTGAACCACTACCACACACACAAAGATATGAAAGGTGTAGAAGTAAGAGTTCAGAGATGTAGAAGTATATCCTGATGAAGAACTCTTCGTGGTGGTCGTCCGGAAGAACTCCAAGCTTCGTTTGGATGAAGATCAGTTGATGGAGAAGCTTGAACCATGGACGAACCGGCTTCAACTCCGCTTGGAAGATGGATCTTCTTCGCTCTGGTCGGAGGGATGAAGCAGGGCAGCAGGAAGAAGCTCTTCTCTTGAGTTTTTCTTAGGGTTTTGATATGGTGGCTTCTTGCTGCAAAAATAGCCTCATATGATCCTTATATATGGGTGTCCAAACATGGAGAGTCGTGCTTAAAGGGATCACCCAAATATAGATCATATCCTGGCCATTAGATCTTCCCAAAACTCCGTCTGTCGACAGCCGACTTGCTGCTGTCGACAGGTGCTGACAGGTTTGCAAAATCCAGAAGACTGGCCTTCCGGAAAACCATTTTCTGTGTGTATCTGTCGACAGGTCACTATTCATCTGTCGACAGGTGCACTATTCATCTGTTGACAGCACACTATTCATCTGTTGACAGCTACTTGTTCCAGCAGCTTGTCTTGTTCTTTTGCACTTGGATTTTGTTGCTTGTCTTGTGTACATTCACACCTACATTAAAAGACATTCTAAGTGAGATATAATGAATACATAAGTGACCATAAGAGCATTTTTTTCACTTGATCATTTGATTCATGTCTTTGTCATTGTCATCATGTTTGAACCATTCACATAACATCAATTAGTATTGCTCATCATCAAAAACATTTAAGCACTTGTTCATTCCCCACATGAGAACCCAACATTCTCCCCCTTTTTGATGATGACAAAACTTACAATTGATACAATTGATGTTTCTCCCCCTTTTGGCAACATCCAAAAGATAGTGAGTGCACACATGGGTAAGAATGAAGCAAAGAACTACTTGACCCCGAACTGAATTGTGAAGGATCTGAGTGGGGTATGATGTTCAAATGGATTTTAAGGTTGAGAACCGGTTTATATCCATTGCAAAATGTCATAAACACTAGTATTAAAACACATAAAAATTCTACAATGGTTAAGAGATAATATTCCTGGGAATCTTAAGTTATGGCATTTAGAAAACACCGTTCAAGAATATATGAACATAAGATAACCCCTTTGGATAAAACCGTTGTAGAAAAACATGTTCCTTTGTGGGTGATGTTCAGATGTACTTGAAAGTAATGTCTACATGAGCGATTAACAATAAACAACACATTGCCTTTGATGTAAAAGCATGGAGGCTACACTCTATTTCTTGCGTTGAATTTTTTCTTTGTCAAGTTAATGTGGGAAAAGTAGTAATTAGATCACTTTCACCTTTTGACGTGAAGGTAGACATTTGGGATGCCTATACCCCCAGTTACTCAGTGTAAGTGACCATCATACTATTGTGCAGAGATAATGAAAGGACTTTTTGACGCGAAGACAACATTTGTGATGCCCATGTCCCCGGTTACTCAGTGATACTCATCATTGCTCTGCCTTTGTCCCATTTCAAATACTTTTTATGAACTTTTGAGTGTTTGAAATAGGTAGCTTTTCTCCCCTTTTTTTATATTTTTAACAATCAAGGTCAATGATTATTTAAGGTCAATGGTTAATGTAAAACATTAAGTTCAAAAACCTTCTTACTTATCAAACCATTTTAGAAACATGATAATCCACAAGGGAGTTATTCAAGTGATTTAGGTTAAAATCATTAGATTTGATCAATGTTTTCTAGATGACACAACCTAGACTCAAGCACAAATATTATATCAAAATCATTGTGATTAATTCAATGTCTTTGATACTATGTGAATATGAAAGGTTGCAATGAATAGTAAGTCCCTATTCTCCCCTTGTACAAAGATTGTGATCATACTCATGAAGATGTTGAGAAAGATGAAGAATTTGATGTGAAATGGGTATCTGTTGACAACAAATTTGAACCTGTCGATAGATACAGACAGTTGTGAAGGACTAGGTTCAGGCAGGATATGGTTTGTCGACAATTATGGTGCTGGATGTCGACAGATACAGACAGACATAAAATTTAAAGTTTGGAACTGTGCCTGGCTGTCGACAGCAGAAGAAGTTGTTGTCGACAGATGCACACAGGGTGCAATTTTTGGGTTCTGTGTAGGCTTATCTGTCGACAGGCTGTTGGGGCTGTCGACAGGAACTTTGACAATCAGATTTAAGGCTGAGATTAGAGAGAATTGGAACTTCATGCTGAAAAAAAATACATATGAAGAATAGAGATTTTCCCTCATTAATCCACTCACCAATCCTGATTTTTGCTCCCCCATAGTGTGTGCATGTGATGACTCAGCATTCAAGCAAATCAATCAATGAGATACACAAAGATACCAAATATTTGCACAAAAGAACATCCATAAGCATAAAAGCACCAACATTCATTCTTTTAAGAGATACATGTGGCAAGATTGATGTGAAAGAATGTCCCTCAAACACTCACTCAAAAACTCTTTTTGACTTACTCCCCCATAATGTTTGCATGGTATTGAGATGAGCATTCAAGCAATTCAAACGTTCTTGTCAAGCAATTTGCACAAAGAAGGTATGAACATGATCAATTGAATTTTTTTTTTTGGTCTTTATGCAGTATAAGACTATTGATACTTGGCGGAGAATATTTCTCACGCATAATGATAGTTCCAGACAAGCCGGACTTGTCCTTCCACATTTCACCATTTGATATACCAAATAGTCACTGCATAAAAGATCCATTTTTCCTCAAATTTAGCATGACTCCAATTGCTAAGAAGCATTGTCATTGGGGATAGCATCAAAAACACATTTTTCATTGCTCAGATGGACTTAAAAGTCCATTTCAATTCTTGCAGTTCAAAACTGAAGTGTTAAAGAGATTTTACCTGAACAGTCTTCAATCATAGTCTCAAAAAAAAATTACCTTTGTTCTCCATCATTTCTTGCCTTGCACAGCCAATGTCATGAATCCATTTCTAATTTTTGGCTGCAAGACATCTCAGCTTGTTCATTAAGCTGATTTTGGGACCCACACTTGCTTGGGTCCTGCAATGACGTCAATGTTAGAATTCAACAATGATTTCTGAATCCAAAGTGATTTTATTTTTTGAATAGCTGTATTTCTTTCATTAATGAAATTATGAGCATGGAGCTTGGGACATGCACAAAATCATGATTCTTATGCCAACAGTTCTTAGACAAATGTCCATGTTCATGACATGTAAAGCATTGGACAAACTTGACATTTTTATGAGAGTGTTGATTTTTATTCCAGCAGAATTTAGCAAGATGACCAGGCTATTGCATTTAAAGCAAATGGGTTGAGCATTTACCTGGAGCTTACCATAGTGTGATTGCATTTGCTGGAATCTCTGAGATCCTTTAGAGTACCTTTGATCACCCTTGGGTTGAGAAGAAGGAGGTGGTACCCTTTGGTATCTCTTGGCATGATGTGGAGTTGGAGATTTCCTTGAAACATTCTGGGTTGCTGGAGGAGGTGTGGAGACCTTGTGAACTCTTGTTTTCTTTCCATTCTTTTTCTGGTTTTCAATTGAAACATGGTTCTTCCTTTTTGCAGCTTTCAATGCAACAACTTCTTTTTCAGAAGCAATGAACATTTAGACCATTTCTCATTTTGTTCTTTTCAATTTCACTTTGAACAATTTGATTTTCCAAGTCAACAATTTTCTTCTTAGAATTATTCCATTCATCATTTAATGGTCTGTCATGATACAAGCATTCAATCTTCTTTTTCAGATGATTATTCTCCTCAAACAGTTGATTGCATTTTTCTTTTATTTGGTGATCATGAGCCATGTTGGAGATTTGTTTGTTCAATTGATCATTATCAAATTTGAGATTCTCATTATGATCAATCAACTTTTCATTTTCATTTTTCAAATTAGAATTTTTAGATTCCACATGAACATGATCTTCTTTCAACTTAGAAAACTTGATCTCATAGTTTTTGACTTCATTTTTTCAATTTCATTTTCATTTTCTTCATAGAATGCTTGAGCATTATCAATTATCATTTCATTCTTCTCCAATTTTTTTTTAGCTTCTTGTTTTGAGCTTTTACCTTCTTAAATTGATTGGACAAGTGCTCATAGCATCTATCAATTCATCATAGGAAATATCATCCTCTGAATCAGAATTAGATATTGATGCATCAATTGGTCTGAATTGGATTTACTTGACTCTTGAGAGTTTCTTGACTTCTCTACATATGTGATCCTTCAGAGTCGTCTGAACGGGAAGAGCCTCTTGAGCTGCCATGAGCCATGTAGCATTTTTCTTCCGTTCCCTTTCTAGACTTGCATGTTTTCATAGAGGAGACCTGCATTTTATCAACCTTGTCATCAAACTCAATTATCATAGGTCTATTTATGATGCTTGAGAACTTAGCCATATTTCTGAATATGTTTCAGATGATTAGACCAATCAACAAATATTGAGTGAGATCAAAAGGCAATCAATCAGTTCAATCAAATCAAGTCAGATCAGAATCAGATTTAAACCCGCTCAACAAAGCAAGATATTGTTAGGACTCAGAGCGGTTAAGCACACAAGGACAGATCTCCCAAAACACAACCGATGAACAGAAAACCGCTCTGATACAATTGTTAGGATCAGATAAGATATGGCAAATCTAGAAGGGGGGGGGGGTTGAATAGATTTGCAGCGAAAAGTTAAGCAATTTAAGAATTACTTTGGATTAAAAGATCTACTCAATTAAAACCCCTTTGATCTGATGTAATGTGTGTGAACAAATTAACAAGTAGTGTGTAGACGAAGTCCCTAGGCATGCATCTAGCGCAACACAGTGCAAACGGCTCAACCACAAACACACACGCTAGATCAACTCCACAAAAGATCAGATCCTCTAGCCTGATCTGACCAACAACCACACAACTTGTATGATGCAAACATGCAATCAGAACAACAATCCACACATGGATCAAGCACAAGGAACGCTTGAACCACTACCACACACACAAAGATATGAAAGATGCAGAAGTAGAAGAGTTCATGATGTAGAAGTATATTGATGAAGAACTCTTCATGATGGTCGTCCAGAAGAACTCCAAGCTCGTTGGATGAGATCAGTGATGGAGAACTTGAACCATGGACGAAACGGCTTCAACTCCGCTTGGAAGATGGATCTTCTTCGCTCTGGTCGGAGGGATGAAGCACGGCAGCAGGAAGAAGCTTTCTCTTGAGTTTTTCTTAGGGTTTTGATATGGTGGCTTCTTGCTGTGAAAATAGCCTCATATGATCCTTATATATGGGTGTCCAAACATGGGAGTCGTGCTTAAAGGCATCACCTAACTATAGATCATATCCTGGCCATTAGATCTTCCCAAAACTCCGTCTGTCGACAGTCGACTTGCTGCTGTCGACCGGTGCTGACAGGTTTGCAAAATCCAGAAGACTGGCCTTCCGGGAAACCATTTTATGTGTGTATCTGTCGACAGGTCACTAGTCATCTGTCGACAGGTGCACTATTCATCTGTTGACAGTACACTATTCATCTGTTGACAGCTACTTGTTCCAGCAGCTTCGGTTCTTTTGCACTTGGATTTTGTTGCTTGTCTTGTGTACATTCACACCTACATTAAAAGACATTCTAAGTAAGATATAATGAATACATAAGTGACCATAAGAGCATTTTTTTCACTTGATCATTTGATTCAGTCTTTATCATTGTCATCATGTTTGAACCATTCACATAACATCAATTAGTATTGTCCTCATCAAAAAACATTTAAGCACTTGTACATTCTCCACATGAGAACCCAAACACCCTGGACTTTTTCGCCATTGGTGAGTGCCCTATGAGAAGGTTCTACCTCCTCGGACCTGACCGTCTGCTCGGCCATGGGAAGGATTGCAGTCACCGTCTGCGACTGGTCCTCTGCAGTGATTCTGGTCAGTGGAACTAGGTCGCTGCTCCCTCCGACGCTCCGCCCGTGATCGTCGTCTCCACGACCGCCTCGGAAGAGGACCCTTGCGTGGCAGTGGCTCCCCCCTCCGCCATGTCGCTCGACACTTCCACTGCGCTCAACTCCTCCACCCAGTCCACAGTCAGGCCATGGGGCATCTACGCCCTGACTTGCTCCATGGTGGAGCCTCCATCAGAATGGTCATTGACGACGACCAACTCTTCACCCAAGGCCCAGCTCCGAGATCACGCCCTCAACTGTCAAGGGCCTAGTCTCGATCATGGTCTGCGGCCTCGCCTACTCGACGTCTTAACCATCTTCTTCTTCTTCCTAAGCTGAAGCTGGGAGACCTCCTCCTCCACCTCGGCCTCTTCCTCGGCCCCTTTCTGCATGACTCGTCCACTGCCTTGATCCGGACTCCCCCCGCAGATTTATCTTCACGGGTCTCTTCTCGGCAGCTCGCCCACTAGTAGAACGGCTCATTTCAGGCACGATCGTGGGGCACCCTCGCCTAGAAATGTCACATAAGATGTAACAGGCATCTGCTCAGCGTAAAGGGCCATGTCCTCCTGATCCCTACTGGCGGCCAGCTCTTGGTGTCTGCATGAAAAGAAAGAGGAGTTAGAGAATAGCTCCCCGACAAGTCAAGAAAGGCAAAGATGGAGTATCACTCACCCCATGGTCGGCTGAGTCTGTGTTCGACGTGCTGGGCCTCGGTCAGATAACCTTTAGCCTTCTCCGCCAGCACATTGTTAAGGCTATCGGAGATCTTTTCTTCCTCTCGGACCAAGAGAGGCACCAGGTCCTCAAAGTGGGGGTCCCGAACATGAGTAGGGAATCCCCACTCTTCTACTCCGGCTCCTCGGCGATGGCCGACGAAGAGCACTCGATGCGTCCACCCCTTCTTGTTGGAATGCTTCGACGAGAAGTGTATCCGCATCTTGTTCGCGTGGTGCTTGGTGTAGTAGATGCCATTGCCAGTTTGTGGCGACGCCGCCAAGATGAAGTGCCCCAGAAGATGTCCACCGTAGGCTGCACGTCACGTGGTTTGCACAGGATGCAGAACACCCAGATAGTCCTCCACGAGTTCGGAGTCAACTGGATCGGGGTGATCCCCCACGCGTTGAGGATGCCCCTCGCCACCTCCGGCAGCGGCAGCCGGAACCCTGCCTCCAGGAGATCTAGGCAGAGGGCAAAGCACCCCGGCTTGTTGAGGAGATACAACTCCTCCCATTGGCGAGGATGATGTAGTACTCATCGCAATGTGGAAATGCTCATGGAGCCCATCAAAGAACCTATATCTTGGCCTCGTCGTCGCTTCTGTCGCTGCTCCGCTCGCCCCGGCAGTGGCAGCTTCTTTCCCTGCTCTCTACGACATCTTTTGCTTGTGGAATGGGAAGAAGAGGGACAACGAGAGAGCCAGAGGAAGAAGAAGAGTAGTGGCGAAGGGCAGGTAAGGTTCTGAAGAAGGAAAGCGCGAACCCTAACTTTAACCCTCCTCCTCCTTATAAGGAAAGATGGCACAAAATTCGAAAGATGAAAATGGCAGTTCCCCCCACTCCAACAGGCCGTTCGAACGTGCCGCTCAGCGTCCGCCATACGACACGTCACCTCTTCTATCATGAAAGTTCCGTCCCCGAGAAGAGCGCCAACGATGTCGCCCTAAAGCCGTGTCCACCGCCACGGTCGGTATCGCATTTAATGCGATGGTGACATCGAAAAGACATCTCCCTTCTCAAGTGCTCAGGACCCCAAGCATACCTGAGAGCGTGGGGGGCAAGTGTGGACGCCATTTCTAGCCTCCTAGGCCTGCAGACCTATTGTAACGACCCTGGATATTCATGCCCAATAAGGCTCCATATCCAGATCCGTTTCCTGCGAACGGACCGAAGTCTCGCAAGGGATAGCTCACACAAGTGTCCAGTAAGATATAAAAGACACTACACAGTATATGACACAATAAAGTACATGTGCTCATACCTGCATATAATAATATACACTGTCCCATTACATTATTACATGTCCAATTAAAAAGTACAACTACCGGGGCATACCCTGAGGGAGCACAAGCTCACACAACACTACTACAACATAACTGTTGTGTACAAGTCTGCCATAAACTTCTCCACACGCCACACAAACGGCAAGCCCTGAAAAGACTGTATGGAGTGAGCCTCAACAAGTCCACGGCTCAGCAAGGGCTACCCAAAACAACAACAAAACTATGGACCACCTCAACCCCAGAGGGTCTCATTGGCAACACCAATACCAACCATTTCATGCTCACAACAATGGAATTTAAACTGCAATTAAATATAAACACCTTATCAAACATAACCTCGGAAGGTAAGAAGAAACAACAGGACTAGTTTCGCACCACTAGTCCACACAACGACTAAAACGCCTAAGCCTTAAGCCTCACAGGCAAATCATAATAACAACTGGGCGCCTATGCTTTAAGCCACACATGCAAGTTCATTGCCTAGGCTTGCAAGCTTCCCAAGCGACCTCAACCTCGTTGGTAATAGGACAGTCAACCAAGTGTTGGTCCATTAAACCCCAAACCACGATATATCAGAAGCTTACACCACCATGTAACATGATCGCTACAGCGGGCCAATCCATCACATATTAAAACTATAATTGAAAGCTTATCTAAAGAAGGTAAAACCAACAATGGAAGGTCCTCATATGACCTCCACGGAGCACAGCTCTACCAAACCACAGTACGCCTAGGCCATAAGCCTCATCGGAAAATTACCCACAAAGGGTAACAGGATTGGCAACCACAAGCCAATCCATTTCACAATAAACCATAAACGAAACTTACTTAAAACGGATAAAATACAATAGGTGGCAGGTCAATCCATAAGACCTCCATAGAACAAGAGTATTACCTCAATACCTAAAAAGGTTGTGTACACTTTAAAACCGCAAAGCAACCCACAAAAGGTAAAGGTATCTACTACCCTGAGGTACTACAACACAAAACTCGTACGAAGGGTACAAGTAGGTAGTAAACATCATACAGAACCACACATTACTGTGCCATCACTTAGGCACAACATTACAGGTGAAACCTCAACTAGGAAGTCACACAAGCCACAACCAGAGCCAGCAAAGCACGAGTCGGAAAGAATGATGCCACCACTCAGGAACGAACTACTGGCTGATCAGGCCAGTATCCAACCCAGACAAGTACACAACACAAGAACAACCGCTCAGTCTCGCAGTGATAGACGAAAGGTCCAACTGCTGCTCCACGAGAACAAGTCAAACAACTGTGGAGACCAACCAACACCACACTTGCAGACACACAGCTGCAGTCCATGCCTGGCACCTCTAGGGTCTCTGGCCGGAGCCCCTAAAGTGAAGCACTGGAAAACTGGACTAGCTGGGGACCAGTGATGTGTACTGGTGTCCGTACCCCCAACTACGAGTGTGCTACAAGTGACTGTACACCCACAAACACAAGTCGCTGCCCTACTGTCGTCTTTCCTCAGCCGGACGTAGAACTCAAACACAGGAAAGGGGTCCAGGAAGACGACACAGACCTCGACGGTACACACAGTACCGGACCAACCCCAAGCACAACAAGTACACGTGCCTGGCTCACATGACCTGGGGTACCTGACTAGAGAGGCATTCCGGAACAGGCGCCGGACCACAACACTCGGCAAGCTCAAACCATGATATATACACAAACACTTTCTATTACCAATCACTGTACTATGTTAGGAATAGCTCGTCCCAGTCACCCTGTGACTTACAAGCTACCCTACATAATCACACACATACCATATTAATTATAACACCATAGCCTGTCATCGGCCACCTTGTGCCCTCCACTGCCACACTAAACATAGTACACGACGATAATCACGTAATAATCATACTTATACTTTACTAATTTTCCATCGAGGATAACTTATAAAAGATCCTAAAGGATCAAGGCTAGGTTGAAACGTGAACCTCACTGCCACAACACCACGGACTAACACAATAATTAGGATACATAAACACAATACGTACGATGTGCCATACACACACAAACCATATGCACGACATCCAAACCACGTAGACACCACGTGTATAATACACCACCAAGTGCACCACATGTTATTCACGTAAACAACATGTCCAACACATGGACAGACGTTCCAAGAGCGTTGAGGGTCCAACGCACCACACTACTACGTAATACCAAGTCGATTACGTACAATCACATTAACCATGTAAAACATGTCCACCTCATGAGCAATATGCTCCATGATTGTAACAAGTGCATTGGCTCCACCTGTCATTGCCATGCACAACAAATACAATATCGTTTAACCACAACACTGAAAGCATGCATGTCCAGACCTCTCACTGAGGTCGCGACAAGGGCGAGGTCCGCCTTCAGAACGCGGCCCTTTGACATGTCGCGTTCATAACGTGTGACCGCATAGGTCGGGCTGTCGCGTTCACAACGCGACACTCCGAGCCGTCGCCTTCACAGGCGAAACCCTTATCCCGAGGAACTCCATTGATCACCATTCCAGACCATCAATCACAATTAATTCTCATTTTTCATGCTTTAATGATACCCTAACATGGATCTACTGTTTGTAAGCCTTTAAACGGGCTAAACAGGTGCCACTTGCAATCTAAACCACAAACAAGGTAGACTCCTACCTTTGCGAAGAACACAAAAACCGGATCACTCGGCGTTTCTCCTGCTCCACGCAACATCCTCGCGGAGAGAACCGCCCCACGCATCTCCAGAACCTCGAATCGCCCGAGAAACCCCGCAGCAGCTCCCCTTGGTGAGCAGAGCCTGTGAAGCTCTGTCCAGCCAGGGTTCCTTAAAAACACATTGCAGTTGAGAACGCGACGTAACCCTACGTCGCAACCTGAACGCGACGTAGGCGGTCCGTCACCTTCTCAGCCCGACGTCAGCAGCCGCCCAACGCGTGACGCGTGGCTCGCATGCAGACGTCGACCGCTCTCCAACAGTGGTAACAGAACGTGACTCCCAGGGCCGTTGCATTTAGAACGCGATGCATACCCCTATCGCGTTCACAAAGCAGAAAACCTAGGAGTGCTTTGGGCCAATCTGGCGGCCCACCAAGCCTCACAACGCACATAAACACCTAAAACACGCACTAAGGGCAACACTTTGGCCACAAACCCACTAAGCAGGGATCCGCAAAGATCCGAAAATGTGCGATGTTACATTATTATCACCTAAAAAAGAATGACGTTCTCGACATGCAAAGCAATCACAACAACCGGATTATCACCTAAAAAAAAACCAAACCGTATATAGTGCAAGTAGGGTACGCTTCCTTTGTATTTTCTCTTTAATCATATGCACTAACTGATCCATCTGTTCATTCCATGTTTGTTCTGTCTTACATTTCTTTTTAATTCATCCACAACTGCCTTATTTTGTAATTTCAATATGGTATTTCCTTACCTTTTCTCTGTAGGCGATTCTACCTTGCTGGTGGCGCTTCATCTCCTTGGACTGAACCTACTTTCACATTTTTCCAGCTGTGTTTGCAACCTTTCTTTCGGGACCGCTTTACCTTTCTCGAGTATCTTACACTGTAATACTTTACCATGCTATAATCTTTCCAAATTCTTGAATTTTTTGATGCCATTTCTTTTTCTATTTATCATTGCTTACTGTTACCCTGGCTTATCTGTATTTACATTCGCAACTGTCTTTTTTTTCCAGAGAAAGCCATCACCATCTTTGAATTTCCTGCCCTGTTTTTCATATTATCTGCCCATACCGCTTTAAATCATTTCTGATTAAAAACCATAATAACCTCTGTTCCTTTATTCGCTACACAAAACTTTATACTTTCTCCTTATTCAAGCAAACCTTGAACAATCTGTGAATATTAAATCTTTCTTGCTTCGCTTCGCTGCGCTACTTCTGATCACACTGAACAATTTTGCAAAATATTCCACATTTCCTTCTCATTATTACTTTCAGTTACTTTCTTCTGGCTTCAACTGTATTCATTTCTAACTTTAACTGCTTCTCAAATCATTTTATTTAATTAATTCATGTTGAAAATATTACTGCAATTTTCGACCTCCAAACCGCTATTGACATGTTGTACTCTTCATATACCTTTCTTGCTTTACTGACATTCTCTTGCTAATCTCATATTTTGTTGCATAACCTTTCCATATTTCTTTAATTAGTTTTGTTCCCTGCTGCTGCATGAAACTCTGGAATATCTTATAATAGTCCATTTCTGCTCTATTGAATCATTTCTTTGCACCGATATACAAACTTTAACTGACATTTCTTGACTCATCTAATTTTTATTCACTTCATCATTTGCTAATTCTTCTTTTCTCGGGTCCATATCTTTTTTTATCTAAACTGCCAATCATTTTAATCACAACATCTCTTCTGCAAAATACTTCTTTTGTTTATTCTGCTGTCTACTATCCTATCTACTGTACCATTCATACTATAAATCTTTCTGATATCTAATCATCTTGCTTTAAAATACAACAAAAACTCAATTTGAATACCAATCTCTTTAAATACAACAACTTGCTCTGTCTGCTTCCCTTATTCCATTAAATGCTCTTTTCTCAAATAACATAAATATCACAATCTGCCTTGTTGTTTCTATTAACTCAATATTTCTTACTGTTTCTCCATTAATGCACTTCTTTCATTCTATTTCATTGGCTTAAACTTATTCTAATATACTTAACTTTAACTTTAATCTTCTTTAAACTACTCATAGTTTACTAACTCTCACTGATCTTGTCTTTAGCACAGCAATCTATATAACCCTCTCTGATGAATTCCCCTAACCTGCCATTCATCAACTAAATATTTCTCTTATGCGATTTTAGAAAATCTCTTTGCACACTGATTCTTCTTTTCTCTCTTTCTTTATTGAACTGATCCTTTTTGTACTTATTATACACTGTTCATATCACACGTCCTATTACCATCATTATTCATAACACACTTTTCTCAAATTTCTGATCACAGGCATACTTAATCTATCTGCCATAACCACTGCTCCCTTCTATACCAGTACTTTTTTTTTAAAGCTGATCTGCCTTACTTAATCATGCCAAATTTTTCATAACACAAATCACATTCTCATTCATACTATTTCTTGATATCATCTGACTCAGATCTCTGATGCCACAATACCTCTGCTACGGTTCTCAACTATTTTTGCATATTTAATCACTTCTAGCACCACACTGACCTGTTCTTCATCACCTTGTTACCATATACCTGTCCTCTGCTAACTCTGTATTTCATTATACTTACTTACTGAATTCACATCCAAACTTGTTAATCTCCTCAATTCCTTTAACTGCGAATCTTTAACAACCAACCGATCTATCGCAAACCAGCACGATAGTTAATCATATAGATTATACCACCTCTAATCACATCAATTTTCAATAACTGCTAACACTAATTCCTCACAAAAAAACAAGACTTTTATAGAACAAAAACTCAGATAAATACTACCTTAACCACACAAAACGCAAGACTTACTACCAGCGTGGACATTAACCCATGTATTGGGACATTCTAACCTTAATGTCTTTTCATATTCTAACTGGACATGCCTCTGATACCAACTGTACGGCCCTGGATATCATGCCCAATAAGCTCCATATCCAAATCCGTCTCCCGCGAACGACCGAATTCTCGCAAGGGATAGCTCACACAGTGTCCAGTAAATCATAAAAAACAACTACACAGTATATGACACAAGAAAGTACATGTGCTCATACCTGCATAAACAATTTCAACTGTCCATTACATTATTACATGTCCAATTAAAAAGTACAACTACCTGGTGCATACCCCGAGGGAGCACAAGCTCACACAACACTACTACAACATAACTGCTTGTGGTACAAGTCTGCCACAAACTTCTTCCACACGCCACACAAACGTCAAGCCTTGAAAAGAACTATTTGGAAGTGAGCCTCAACAAGTCACAGGCTCAGTAGGGGCTACCCAAAACATAACAAAACTACGACACTCAACCCAGAGGGTCTCATTGGCACACCATAGCCAAACAATTTCATGCTCACAACAATTGAATTTAAACTGTAATTAAATATAACACCTTAATCAAACATACCTCGGAAGGTACAAGAAACAACAGGGACTATTTCGCACCACTAGTCCATACAACAACTGAAACGCCAAAGAGCCTTAAGCCTCACAGGCAAATCATAATACAACTGGTCGCCTACGCTTTAAGCCACACAGGCAAGTCTTGCCTAGGCTGCAAGCTTCCCAGGCGAACCTCAACCTCGTGGGTAATAGGACAGTCAACCAAGTGCTAGTCCATTAAACCCCAAACCACGATATTAGAAGCTTACCACACCCTGTAACATGATCGGCTACCGCGGGCAATCCATCACATATTAAACAACCATAATCGAAAGCTTATCTAAAGAAAGGTAAAACACAACAAGTGGAAGGTCCCATCATACGACCTCCACGGAGCACAGCTCTACCAAACCACAGTACCCTAGGCCACAGCCTCATCGGCAAATTACCCACATAGGGTAACAGGATTGGCAACCACAAGCCAATCCATTTCACAATAAACCCTAAACGGAGACTTACTTAAAAAACGGATAAAATACAACAGGTGGCAGGTCAATCCATAAGACCCTCCACAGAAACAAGAGTATTACCTCAATACCTAAAAAGGTTGTGTACACTTTACCCACAAAACGTAAAGGTACCTACTACCCTGAGGTACTACAACACAAACACCCGTACGAAGGGTACAAGTAGGTAGTAAACATCATATAGAACCACAACTTTACTGTGCCATCACTTAGGCACAACATTACAGGTGAAACCTCAACCGGCAAGTCACACAAGCCACAACTAGAGCCAGCAAAGCACGAGTCAGAAAGAACGATGCCACCACATGGGAACGAACTACAAGCGGATCAGGCCAGTATCCAACCCAGACACCACAACACAAGAACAACCTCTCAGTGTCGCAGTCACGGATGAAATGTCCAACTGCCTCTCCACGAGAACAAGCCAAACAACTGTTGGAGACCACAGCACACACCTACAACACACACAGCTGCATCCATGCCTGGCACCTCTAGGGTCTCTAGCCGAGCACCCTAAGATGAGGCACTGTAACTAGACTAGCTGGAGACCAGTGACGTCTCTAGTGTCCGTACCCCCAACTACGAGTGCGCTACAAGCGACTGCAACACCACAAACACAAGCCGCTGCCCTACTGTCGTCTTTCCCTCAGCCGGACATACAACTCAAACATAGGAGTGAGGTGTCCAGAAGACATACAGACCTCGACTGTACACACAGTACTGGGACCAACCCCAGCACAACAAGTACGCGTGTCTGGCTCATAAAGACCTGGGGTACCTGACTAGAGAGGCATTCCGGAACAGTCGCCGACCACCACACTCGCAAGCTCAAACAACGATATATACACAAACACTTTCTATTACCAATCACGTACATATGTTTATGAATATCTCATCCTAGTCACCCTGTGACTTACAAGCTAACCTACATAATCACACACATAAACCATATTAATATAACACCATAGCCTGTCATCGGTCCACCTTGTGACCTCCACTGCCACACTAAACACAGTACATGATAATCACGTAATAATCATACTTATACTTTACTAATTTCCCTCGAGGATAACTTATAAAAGATCCTAAAGGATCAAGGCTAGGTTCAAAGTGAACCTCACTGCCACAACACCACGACTAACACAATAATTAAGATACAATAATGTATGATGTGCCATACACCACAAACCATATGCACGACATTCAAACCACGTAGACACCAGTCTGTATAATACACCAACCAAGTGCACCACACGTTATTCACGTAAACAACATGTCCAACACATGGACAACACTTCCAAGAAGCGCTACGGGTGCCAACGAACCACACATACTATGTAAACACCAAGCCGATTACGTACATAACACATTAACCATTTAAAACATGTCCACCTCATGAGCAATACGCCCCATGAGCGTACAAGTGCACTGGCTCCACCTATCATTGCCATGCACAACAAATACGAATAATCGTTTAACCACAACACTAAAAGCATGCATGTCCAGACCTCTCCAGCTGAGTTCGCGACAAGGGGCCAGGTCACCTTCAGAACGCGGCCCTTCGAAATGTCGCATTCATACCATGAACGCGACAGTCGGGCTGTCGCGTTCACAACGCGACACTCTGAGCCGTTTCCTTCACAGGCGAAAACCCTAATCCAGGAGGAACTCCATGGATCACCATTCCAGACCATTCAATCATAATTTAAATTCTCATTTTTTTCATGTTAATGGATCCTTAGCATGGTATCTACTTCTTGTACGCTTTAAACGAGCTAAACAGGTGCCACATGCATCTATACCACAAAACTAGGTAGAACTCCCTACCTTTCGGAAGAACACAAACCAAGGATCACTCGGCGTTTTTCCCGCTCCATGCAACGTCCTCGCGCGGCGAGACACGCCCCACGCATCTCCAGAACCTTGAATCGCCCGGAGAAACCCCGCAGCAGCTCCCCTTGGTCGAGCAGAGCCTGTGAAAGCTCTGTTCGAACCAGGGTTCCTTAAAATGCATTGCCGTTGAGAACGCAATGTAACCCTACGTCGCAACCTGAACGCGACGTAGGTGGTCATCGCCTTCTCAAGCCCGACGTCAGCAGGCACCCAACATGCGACGCTTGTGCGCATGCAGACGTCGACCGCTCAACAGCGGTAACACGAATGCGACTCTCAGGGCTTTGCATTTAGAATGCGACGCATACCTCTGTCGGTCACAAGCAGAAAACCTGTGAGCAACTTTGGGCCCAATCTGGCGGCCCACCAAGCCTCACAACGCACGTAAACACCTGAAACACCGCACTAATGGGCCACACATTGGCCACCAAACCCACTAAGCAGGATCCGCAAAGATCCGAAAAAATGCGCGATGTTACAGCTATTATGGCCCATCATGAGCCAGTAGGGCGTCCTGGGCTCTAGTCATCGAGCCACGCGTCCTCGGGCTGCCATAGGCTTCCAAACACACTCTGGCCACCAGATGCCCAAGGGTTCCCAGGGACCGTTTCCGGACACTTTATAACCTATTCGTGCAGAGCACAGTCCATCGAGCAGACCGTGAGCCTGCTGCGGCTTATTACCTAGTATCGTGCACTGCTTCCGAGCACCAGGCCCCACGCAGCCTGATCTGCAACCGAACAGGTCCCTACTCAGCACCTCTCGACCAAGGACTCAAGCGCCTTTTCCTTTTTCCTCTCGAGGCAGTCATTGCATGGCGTGGCACGCGTCCCATGTTAAAAGACATTGACCAGAAGGATCCCAACAGGCATCTCAATACGGAAACACTCCCCGCCTAGGGACTCTAACTGACGCGTCCCTTCGATTATCATTGAAGGATATTGCGTCCGACCTTTCATATCCTCACCTATAAGAGCACAGGTAATCCCCATGCAATGGTATGCAACTTTGCCCATGCACACTTGCCCACGCCCGAACACACACCAGAAACCATCTTCTCTCTACCTCCTTTCCAGCCGAACTAACTTGAGCATCGAGGGCTCCCCCGGTTCTTCACCGGGCCCCCCACATCTCTTCTGGGTTTTGCAGGCCATCATCCACGGCGATCGTCTCTTTCCTTCTTCTCTTAGTGGAGGCCCGTTCGGCCCATGCCCAACAGGGAATCACCCCCACTCATCTTATAAATGCAAGAACATGGGTTGTTGAGGGTCAATATAAACACTTTCTAAAGAAACATAGTTAATCAATAAACACAGGTTTAGGAGGGTCAAAAAAAAAGTCCGATTAATTTGTCAATGATTTTCACATGACCGGAAAGATTAGAGTGACTTATAAAACTGACAAAGTCCAATTGGACTCACGAACTAGACTGGCAATCATTTTTTCATTTTCTTAATAGTTTTGTTTAAAATCTATGAACTTGGGTTTGAGGGTCACAAAATTTAAACTACAAGTCCAATCAGCCTATTGATTATTCCAACACGGCTTGGGGGTGAAAGTACCCGTAGAAACTGACAGACTCTAAATTGGACTCCAGGTTTAAACTCGATGCTCAATTTAACATCTTCTGAAAGAACTTAGTTTAAATTCCATAACCACGAGTTTAAGAGGGTCAAATTAAAATATAGGTCCGATTATTTGTCAATGATTCCAACATGACCAGCAAGGTGAGAGTGACTTTAGAACTGACAGAGTCCAATTGGACTCCCGATCTCACTAGGCAATCAATTTTTTATTTCTTAACTAGTTTTGTTTAAAAATATATGAACTTTAGTTTGAGGGTCCAAAATTTAAAATACAGGTCCAATCAGCCTATTGATTGTTCCAACATGACTTGGGGGGTGAAAGTAACCTGTAGAAACTGATGGAGTCTAAATTGGTATCCAGGTTTGAGCTCGATGGTCAAATT
>JACBKR010003440.1:0-29336 GCA_014218235.1 Colocasia esculenta
AAAAACATGTATCGGTCGAAGCTGAAGCCTACATCAGTCGAAGTGACTTCATATATAACTTCAGATATACGAAGTTAGCTTCGTATATGATGAAGTTTGACTTCGAATGATCATGACCAAATCATGCATGACAAAGTGCCAGCTTCGTATATGACGAAGTGGACTTAAGATATGACGAAGCTAGATTCGACTGAACATGATGAAAACATGCATGACGAAGTTGATACTCAGTGTAATCTATAATGATAGCAAGAATATATTGTCTTCATGGGGAATATGATATAAATATTATGATATTTTTTAGGTAAACATGGGTTTTGTTATCACCAAAATAAAAGGATAGAATATAGAGTGGGTTCAACAGTCTAAACACTCATAACTTTGATTTTAATCATGATATATTGTACATATTTAATGATAACTAAAAATATGTTTTTGATACTTCATATTTCATATTTTAATGATATGACCTGATTTATTTTTTCCACTTTAATATACGTTTACCAATTTGTTCAAGGTTGGGCGACACCATATTGGAAGTTAGGGGTCGACACATATGTCTTCTAGTAAGCTCCTAAGAACAAAGTCACACTTGCGTTGACACAATGTAAGGCCCTCGAATTTCCGTAGTTTTTCTTTCGTATTTATGTGTGTATATTGTGCTTGTGTATGTATGTACGTATTTACGTAGGTATTAATAGTATAATTACGTGTGCATGTGCTTATATTAAACGTAAATAATGCTGTATTGCATGATGATAGTGTGAATATATACCATGTACATATTGCATGTATAGAAGCTTGGTATGCATGGTTTCTGCATAAATTAGGGTTCTGGCCGAAGGCCCTTTTGGCGTCAATCCCCAGGCCGTTGAGGTGGTGTTAGCGTCCAGCCCTGGACGCCAACCCTACTTCCGGCGTCCAGCGATCTGGACGCCAACCTCTCTGACCTGCATGCGCAGCAGAGCTGCTATCTTCTGAAGCAAGGTATGGTAGCCATTGGGTGGATGTCCCCAACGGCTCCAAAAGTGTCAGATCGGCATGGTGAGTGGGTGAGAGCCTTCCCTACTTCCTGAACCCGAGTTGGCCTCTCCCCACTTCCCACTTTCACATTTGCAAGAGGAGAAAGAGGAGAGAAAACCCTAGAGCCCCTGTGAGAAAACCTAAAGTTTGAAGGCCTTGATCCGGCGATCCAAGTTTCTTTGGAGATCTACTTCGACAAGGAGGAGGACAACATAACCGGCTACACATCCCCGGCCCTGGATTTCAGAGGGGAGCACCACAGAAGCCGGAGTGGAGGCGTCTTGGAGACTTCTTGGGACTGCCCAAGGAGAGCTTCTCCGACTGATTTGATCCCTTTAGGAGTTTTTCCAAAGGCAAGTACCCATTCCCATTGTCCATGTATGTGTCTAGGAGGCTTTTATCATTTTTACAGATTTTCCTCGTGTCCTGGATCCCCTACATTCCCCATTTTTCAGAGCTCGGACTGTGTTTTTACACAGGTCCGAACTTGACGGCAAGCCCAATGGACGTCGAGATCTTGAGTCAGCGGCCAACGATGTTGCCGCCAACTCTTGTAAACGTCCACAGTATGCCGTTTAGTTCTTCTTGACAGAACAGTGAACTGTTCTGCCTTATATCTTTATTTCCGGATTTCTACGCATGAGGATATAATGTAAATTTTATATGTTATGTAAAATAGGTAATGTGATGTGTGTGGAAATTCCTGTATTTTTCTGTAGATGGCATAATTTATTAGAATTGTTAAAAAGCATGTGTAGGAAAGAGGTTATGCTTGGTTAATCTTGTTTCCCATGATTTAGGAGAATTAAATGCTGTAGAACTTTATGAACATGTTTGTATGTACCAGTCCATGCCCTGCAAATTTGGGAATTTTCCCATCCCCATGTGAATTCTTATAATTTCTACAATGAGAAATAGAGAGCATGTGTGGACCTTGTGAAAATTCTAGTAAATCACCTGTTGGGAAATAAATTCGGGGAAAATTTCTGTGCCAACATGTATGTGTGGTTCATGACTGTGCATGATTAAATCTGAATTCCATGTCATGTTCTAAGTTGACTTAGTTTAAAAATGGCACGAAACTGAATGTTTTAATTTCTATAAATGCAGGTGAATTCAGAAAAATGTGAAAATTTGTATGTGTGTTATTATACCGAAAACAGATGTGGTAAAATTTTCAGGAAAATTTGATAACAGTAACCTACATTATGAGATTTTCATGTGAAAATGAGTGTGAATACATGTACCATGATTAAGGTTAAATGATGTGTGTTCCAATTAATCCATGAGAGCTACCAAATGCCTGATTTCTGTTATTAGTAGCATCATGATAGGGATGAACTGAACCATGTGCATAAACAAGAAAGTGTGAAAATCATATGTGAAACGTGTGTTAATCGGAATGTGTAATGTGTAAAATGTGCCGTGTGTGACACTGCTTCCATAGAGGGCTGTGGAACCGTATCATGGAAAAGTCCCCATGAGAAGGTTCAATGTGTTAAGATATCCTAAGGGCATTAGGATGAAATCCTGGAGGTGGACAAGTACCACTGGTTAGGGTGGAGACGTGTTCTCCCGGTCTGCGCAGTGCCAAGAGTCATCACTGTATTGCCTAGGTGATGTGCTATGTGTTATGTGTATGTGATGTGTCCTTCTAGTGGTGGTTTGGACTATGTGTCACGGCAAATAAATGTAAATGTGAATATGTGACATGTGTAAATGTGTATGTGACATGTGTAAATATATATGTGAACATGTGTAAGCGTAAATGTGAACCGTGTAAATTGTGTATATGTGAACATGCAAAAATGTGAAATGTGAAACCATGTGAACCATTTATGTTAGAATGTGAACATGTGCACAAGTGGAATGCTTGAAAAATGATCCATGTGAAATATGGGAATGTGTAACCATGTGAAGTAAATGTGTTAGAATATGATACGTTAATTCATGCTATGATATTTCTAATCCCATATAAGTTGCTATCATGTTATAGTCAATTGGAAGTGCAGTCTTCATGTGATTAAATGAGTAGAAGCATGTGATAGGAAGTGTTATTTGAACATTTTAAACCATGTACCATGTGTTTTGATTTTGTAGATTACCATGATAGGTTGTCTCTCATAAATGTTCAAGCATGCTATATGTTGCCTTGCAAATAGAAATAGTAGACCCTACTATGATGTATGCATGAATGATGTGTATGGAGCTACTTGCTGAGTCTTTTAGACTCACTCCTTGCTTCGGCGTACAGGTGTGTTGGTGACACACCTTTGGAGGTGACAGTGGAGAGCGACTCCGAGCGTGGAGACTAGCTGGTGGAGTTGACATTGTGCCCCTTTTGTTTCCTAGTATGTGAATTGTAACTTGTATTAGGATTATCATTATGTAATTGCGGACAAACTATGTATGAAATGTAGAACTTTAATTTTGTGGACAATGTAGCTTGGTTTAATTTCAATTATGAAAGTTTAGTCCTTTATTTTGCTATATGGATCATGTATGATGAATGTGGATGATGGAATGTGATGACAGTCAGTCTTTTACTTCCGCGACTCTGTATCTATATTTGTGTATATCTCAATCATGTGATAGTGTTGGGTAAATGTCCCACTGTGGCAGCACTCGTTATATCGACGTGGGTCGGTATGACCGTACCGGTATAATGAGGGTCGTCACAGAGATTGGTATCAGAGCGACCGATTGAGATCTTACATAATATACATGAATCATCATCCTCATTGCATGCTAAATCTTTATAGATTGTCCACATGGGTAGAAATGACTAATAATGAATGGAAAATAGATAAGAAATGGTTAGAAAACTTAGTAACCTAACTCTATTGGTGGCTGAAATTTTATAACAGCCATGGCTTCCCGTGGACGACGTGGAGGTGCGCCAGCTCGCGACGACGAGCAGAGACGTGATGGTCAGGCGGAGCAACAGGCCCCAGCACCACGAGGCCCTGTGCTTCCCCCACCGCCGCCTGTGGACTATGGAGTGTTCATGCAAGGTCTGGTGCAGGCCATGCAGACTCAGGCACACACTCAGGCAGCACTTCAGGCCCAGTTGGAGGCCCAGGTAAAATAATAGAATAACTAAGTAGTCTGCTATTTGAATTGTATACTATTGTGTTTATTGTGTATTGTTTGTTGTATAATGTAGCAGGCTCAGGCCCCAGCTCAGGACCATGGTGGACCTTCCATCATGGAGCGGTTCAAGAGGATGACCCCACCCTCTTTTAAGGGGGAGAGCGATCCGTTGCTAGCAGAGAGTTGGATGAGGGAGATCGAGAAAATCTTCCGGGCCATCAGGTGTGTGGATGAGGACAGGGTTACCTTAGCCACCTACATGCTACAGGTATGCTTTAGTTTATGCTTGCATGTTGCTTGTTAAGTTAGATTATTAGTCGGTGCTTATGAAGGTATGTTGCAGGAGAGAGCCGATGTGTGGTGGGCTTCATTACTACGTACGCGGTTTGAGGATGGTGCGATTGATGTCGCTTGGGACGAGTTCGTGAGGCTCTTTCGGGCCAAGTTCGTCCCCGAGCACATCCAGGACAGGATGGAGCAGGAGTTCCTCACTTTGACTCAGGGCTCCATGACCGTACTTGAGTATGAGGCCAGGTTTGCAGAACTGTCTAAGTATGCACCCCATATTGTGGCTGATGAGCGCAGGAAGGCGAAGAAGTTTGTGATGGGCTTGAAGCCATCACTGCGGACGAGGCTCGTAGCGTTTGATCATCGTACCCTGGACGAGGCTCTCAGCGCAGCCTGCAGACAGGAAGGCGAAATGGAGCAATACTTGGAGGAGAAGAAGGCATCGCAGAAGAGGCCGGCAGCAGCTTTCCAGAGGCAAGACAAGAGGAAGACGGTGTACCAGACACCGCAGAAATCATCGACAACCAGCAACTATCAGGTACCTTCTGTACGTTCCTCTGGTGACAAGAAGGAGTGCCCTCATTGCGGAAGGGCACATGGTGGTACGGAATGCTGGATGATAGCGGGCAAATGCCTAAAGTGTGGGAGCAGCGACCATAAGATCAAGGACTGCCCTAGGCTTCAGCAGGGAGCTCAGCGAGGAACGCCAGTACCAGCAGTGGCGGCAGCCGCGCCAGCGACAGGACGACCAGGAAGGCCTCGAGCCCCGCTCGAGTGTTTGCGTTAGCTCGTGAGGACGCCGAGCAGGCGGAGCATGTCACCGAAGGTACAGTCTTACTTTTCGGTGTGCACGCTCGGGTTTTGTTTGATACGGGTGCTACTCACTCGTTCATTTCCGAGCGGTTCGCTAGGCAGTTAGCCCTAGAGTCAGGCATAGAGTCTGAGGAGTTAGAGGTTCCTTTGTCTGTGCACACCCCTGCGGGTACGGTATCGACTAGGAAGTGTATTCCGTCGTTACCTGTGTGCATTGAGGATAGATTCCTAGATGGGTGTTTCTTCTTGCTAAAGATGAAGGACTATGATTGCATCCTTGGTCTGGATTGGCTAGAGGAGCATTATGCGCTAGTAGATTGCCGTAAGAAGAGGATTGTTTTCCGCATTCCTGGCGAGGACGAGTTCTCTCATCCCTTGCCAAAGAACTTAGCGGGAAAGTTAGTTATCTCTGCCATGAAGGCGATGCATATGGTGAACAAGGGCTGTGACGCGTTTCTTGCCAGCGTTATGCTAGTACCCGATGCTAGTTCGTCACGGACTCTTGCAGAGATCGATGTGGTGCAGGACTTTCCAGATGTCTTTCCCGATGACTTGTCTGGATTGCCACCGGATAGGGAGATAGAGTTCACTATAGAGTTGCTTCCAGGCACCTCTCCTATCTCGAAGGCCCCATATCGGATGGCGCCTGCAGAATTAGCCGAGTTGAGGAAGCAATTGCAAGAATTGCTTGATAAGGGATTTATTCGCCCTAGCGTTTCCCCTTGGGGAGCACCTGTATTATTCGTCAAGAAGAAAGACGGGTCACTTCAGTTGTGCATCGATTATAGGAAGCTAAACCAGGTGACTGTGAAGAACAGGTATCCCTTACCTCGCATTGATGACCTGTTTGACCAGTTGCGAGAGGCATCAGTCTTTTCCAAGATTGACTTGCGATCTGGTTATCATCAGTTGAGGATTAGGAGTGAGGATGTGTCCAAGACGGCATTTAGAACCCGTTATGGACATTATGAGTTTTTGGTTCTTCCCTTCGGATTGACCAACGCCCCTGCAGCGTTCATGGATCTCATGAACCGGGTGTTTAGTCCGTATTTAGATAGCTTTGTTGTTGTGTTTATTGACGATGTGTTGGTCTATTCTCCGGATGAGGCCACGCACCGTCAGCATTTGAGGTTAGTCTTAGAGGTTCTCCGTGAGCACAAGCTGTATGCGAAGTTCAGCAAGTGCGATTTCTGGTTGCGCGAGGTTCATTTCTCGGGCATGTTATCTCCGGCGCTGGTGTAGCTGTTGATCCAGCAAAGGTCCAGGCAGTTATGGATTGGGATGTTCCCAGGACCCCTTCGGAGATTCGTAGTTTATTGGGTTAGCTGGTTATTATCGGCGATTCATTGAGGGTTTCTCATCCATCGCCGCCCCCTTGACAAAGCTGACTCGGAAAGGTGAGAAGTTCGTGTGGTCTGAGGCATGTGAGCGTAGCTTTCAGCTATTGAAGGCTAAGCTTACTTCTGCTCCGGTATTGGTATTGCCTAGTGGTCTAGAGGGCTTTGCCATTTATACGGACGCGTCTCAGATTGGTTTAGGCTGTGTACTCATGCAGTGTGAGCGGGTTGTAGCTTATGCTTCTCGTCAGTTGAAGGAGCATGAGAGGAACTATCCGACTCATGATTTGGAGTTAGCAGCCGTGGTTCATGCACTAAAGATCTGGAGGCACTATCTTTATGGTGTCAGATTTGAGGTGTTTACCGACCACAAGAGCTTGAGATATCTTTTCTCCCAAAAGGAATTAAACCTGAGGCAGAGAAGATGGATGAGTTCTTGAAGGACTATGACTTCGACCTTCAGTATCATCCTGGAAAGGCGAACGTCGTAGCGGATGCTCTTAGTAGGAAGAGGTCTTCGCTCCAGCAGGATTGGAAGATGTTGGAGGATGCAGCGTGCTCTATGACCGAGTTAGAGCCATCGTTGTGTCAGGCTTTTGTAGCTCAGCTATCCTTAGATCCTCAGTCTTGGATGAGGTGATTGAGCAGCAGAAAGCCGATCCTAGATTGTTAGAGTTAGTGGGTAAGGCGGGCATTGCTCGTGATGAGGACGGTGTGATTAGATTTCAGCACCGTGTTTGTGTCCCCGATGTGGTAGATGTCCGTGAGCATGTGTTAGCGGAGGCTCATAGATCGCGATTCTCTATTCATCCGGGTAACACTAAGATGTATCAGGATTTGAAGAGATCATTTTGGTGGTCCGGCATGAAGAAGGATGTTGCGGATTATGTGTCTAGATGTCTAGTATGTCAGCAGGTGAAAGCCGAGCGGCAGCGACCATCCGGCCTTATGCAAAGGATGGATATCCCCGTATGGAAGTGGGAAGCTGTCACTATGGATTTCGTATCGGGTTTGCCTCGATCTAGAAGGGGCAATGACTCGATTTGGGTAGTTGTAGATAGATTCTCGAAGACTGCTCATTTCTTGCCTATGAAGAAGAAGCAGTCAGTAGAGAGCTTAGCTAGATTGTATGTTAGTGGTATCGTTAGGTTGCATGGTGTGCCGAAGTCGATCATTTCGGATCGAGATCCGAGATTTACTTCGAGATTGTGGAAAGGTCTTCAGGATGCGTTAGGTTCGGAGCTTAAGCTCAGTTCGGCGTTTCATCCCCAGACCGATGGACAGTCCGAGAGGACTATCCAGACGCTCGAGGATATGTTGAGAGCGTGTGTTCTGGATTGGAAGGATGATTGGGAGCGCCATTTACCTCTTGTGGAGTTCGCATACAACAACAGCTTTCATGCTAGTATTGGAATGGCTCCATTCGAGGCGTTGTATGGTAGGCCCTGCAGGTCTCCTTTATGTTGGGGGAGATTGGTGATAGGCAGTTGATCGGACCGAGTTGGTTCAGGAAACTTCGGATAAGATTCAGCTTATCAGGAAGAGGCTTGTTGCGGCACAGGATAGGCAGAAGAGTTATGCCGACAACAGGAGAAAGGATTTGGAGTTCGAGGTTGGTGATCATGTCTTCTTGAAGATATCGCCTACTCGAGGTGTTGTTAGATTTGGCAGGCATAGCAAGCTAAGCCCAGATTCATTGGCCCGTATGAGATTCTCAGACGTTTGGGCAACGTGGCGTACGAGCTAGCATTACCCCCAGCTTGGCTAGCGTTCACCCGTATTCCACGTATCTATGCTCAGGAGGTATGTCCGAGATCCGTCTCATGTGATTAGTCACGAGCCAGTGGAGATCCAGCCATCTTTCGTATGTCGAGCAACCGGTAGCCATTCTTGACCGGAAGGTGCAGCATCTCCGGAACAAGAGTATCGCGTCGGTGAAAGTTCTATGGCGGAACTTCTCACGTGAGGAGGCTACGTGGGAGCTTGAGGATGCGATGAAGAAGAAGTATCCCCTTTTGTTTGAGTAGTGTCGTTCTAACTTCGAGGACGAAGTTTTCTTTAAGGGGAGAGGGTGTAAGGCCCTCGAATTTCCGTATTTTTCTTTCGTATTTAGTGTGATATTGTGCTTGTGTATGTATGTACGTATTTACGTAGGTATTAACATAGTATAATTACGTGTGCATGTGCTTATATAAACGTAAATAATGCATGTATTGCATGATGAGTGTGTGAATATAATACCATGTACATATTGCATGTATAGAAGCTTGGTATGCATGGTTTCTGCATAATTAGGGTTCTGGCCGAAGGCCCTTTTGGCGTCAATCCCCAGGCCGTTGAGGTGGTGTTAGCGTCCAGCCCTGGACGCCAACCTACTTCCGGCGTCCAGCGATCTGGACGCCAACCTCTCTGACCTGCATGCGCAGCAGAGCTGCTATCTTCTGAAGCAAGGTATGGTAGCATGGGTGGATGTTCCCCAACGGCTCCAAAAGTGTCAGATCGGCATGGTGAGTGGTGAGAGCCTTCCCTACTTCCTGAACCCGAGTTGGCCTCTCCCCACTTCCCACTTCTCATTTGCAAGAGGAGAAAGAGGAGAGAAAACCCTAGAGCCCCTGTGAGAAAACCTAAAGTTTGAAGGCCTTGATCCGGCGATCCAAGGTTTCTTTGGAGATCTACTTCGACAAGGAGGAGGACAACATAACCGGCTACACATCCCCGGCCCTGGATTTCAGAGGGGAGCACCACAGAAGCCGGAGTGGAGGCGTCTTGGAGACTTCTTGGGACTGCCCAGGAGAGCTTCTCCGACTGATTTGATCCCTTTAGGAGTTTTTCCAAAGGCAAGTACCCATTCCCCATTGTCCATGTATGTGTCTAGGAGGCTTTTATCATTTTTACAGATTTTCCTCGTGTCCTGGATCCCCTACATTCCCCATTTTTCAGAGCTCGGACTGTGTTTTTACACAGGTCCGAACTTGACGGCAAGCCCAATGGACGTCGAGATCTTGAGTCAGCGGCCAACGATGTTGCCGCCAACTCTTGTAAACGTCCACAGTATGCCGTTTAGTTCTTCTTGACAGAACAGTGAACTGTTCTGCCTTATATCTTTAATTTCCGGATTTCTACGCATGAGGATATAATGTAAATTTTATATGTTATGTAAAATAGGTAATGTGATGTGTGTGGAATTCCTGTATTTTTCTGTAGATGGCATAATTTATTAGAATTGTTAAAACATGTGTAGGAAAGAGGTTATGCTTGGTTAATCTTGTTTCCCATGATTTAGGAGGAATTAAATGCTGTAGAACTTTATGAACCATGTTTGTATGTACCAGTCCATGCCCTGCAAATTGGGAATTTTCCCATCCCCATGTGAATTCTTATAATTTCTACAATGAGAAATAGAGAGCATGTGTGGACCTTGTGAAAATTCTAGTAAATCACCTGTGGGGAAATAAATTCGGGGAAAATTTCTGTGCCAACATGTATGTGTGGTTCATGACTGTGCATGATTAAATCTGAATTCCATGTCATGTTCTAAGTTGACTTAGTTTAAAAATGGCACAAAACTGAATGTTTTAATTTCTATAATGCAGGTGAATTCAGAAAAATGTGAAAATTTGTATGTGTGTTATTATACCCGAAAACAGAATGTGGTAAAATTTTCAGGAAAATTTGATAACAGTAACCTACATTATGAGATTTTCATGTGAAAATGAGTGTGAATACATGTACCATGATTAGGTTAAATGATGTGTGTTCCAATTAATCCATGAGAGCTACCAATGCCTGATTTCTGTTATTAGTAGCATCATGATAGGGATGAACTGAACCATGTGCATAAACAAGAAAGTGTGAAAATCATATGTGAAACGTGTGTTAATCGGAATGTGTAATGTGTAAAATGTGCCGTGTGTGACACTGCTTCCATAGAGGGCTGTGGAACCGTATCATGGAAAAGTCCCCATGAGAAGGTTCAATGTGTTAAGATATCCTAAGGCATTAGGATGAAATCCTGGAGGTGGACAAGTACCACTGGTTAGGGTGGAGACGTGTTCTCCCGGTCTGCGCAGTGCCAAGAGTCATCACTGTATTGCCTAGGTGATGTGCTATGTGTTATGTGTATGTGATGTGTCCTTCTAGTGGTGGTTTGGACTATGTGTCACGGCAAATAAATTGTAATGTGAATATGTGAACATGTGTAAATGTGATATGTGAACTGTGAAATATGTGTGAACATGTTAATGCGTAAATGTGAACACGTGTAAATTGTGTATATATGTGAACATGCAAAAATGTGAAATGTGAAACCATGTGAACCATTTATGTTAGAATGTGAACATGTGCACAAGTGGAATGCTTGAAAAATGATCCATGTGAAATATGGGAATGTGTAACCATGTGAAGTAAATGTGTTAGAATATGATACGTTAATTCATGCTATGATATTTCTAATCCCATATAAGTTGCTATCATGTTATAGTCAATTGGAAGTGCAGTCTTCATGTGATTAAATGAGTAGAAGCATGTGATAGGAGTGTTATTTGAACATTTTAACCATGTACCATGTGTTTTGATTTTGTAGAATTACCATGATAGTTGTCTCTCATAAATGTTCAAGCATGCTATATGTTGCCTTGCAAATAGAAATAGTAGACCCTACTATGATGTATGCATGAATGATGTGTATGGAGCTACTTGCTGAGTCTTTTAGACTCACTCCTTGCTTCGGCGTACAGGTGTGGTTGGTGACACACCTTTGGAGGTGACAGTGGAGAGCGACTCCGAGCGTGGAGACTAGCTGGTGGAGTTGACATTGTGCCCCTTTTGTTTCCTAGTATGTGAATTGTAACTTGTATTAGGATTATCATTATGTAATTGCGGACAAACTATGTATGAATGTAGAACTTTAATTTTGTGGACAATGTAGCTTGGTTTAATTTCGATTATGAAAGTTTAGTCCTTTATTTTGCTATATGGATCATGTATGATGAATGTGGATGATGGAATGTGATGACAGTCAGTCTTTACTTCCGCGACTCTGTATCTATATTTGTGTATATCTCAATCATGTGATAGTGTTGGGTAAATGTCCCACTTTGGCAGCACTCGTTATATCGACGTGGGTCGGTATGACCGTACCGGTATAATGAGGGTCGTCACACACAAGTTGTCAGTTAGTCGACACACATAGTCGCCCATAAGCTCCGAAGAACAAGTCACAGTTGCGTCGACACTAGTTGTAAATCAGGTCGACACATGTTTCCTCCCAGTAAGCTGGAACTGATATTTAGTTAGTTGCGTTGACACACATGCAAACTTGTGTCGACACACATTGCGTGAAAACTCGAAACGTAAAAGATATGATTTCCAAAGGGTGTGATTTATCTCTGAAGACTTTTGGGAGATTCTCTTATTACCAAAATACCCTTTCATCCAAGTGGCAATGAGGAGAAGGACTTTTGGACACGTGGTAACCTTGGGTGAACCCTAGGTTTCTGTGCACATTTCCCACGTAAAAGGGATTGCATCAAGGCTATAAAAGCTCATGTCTCATCTGCAGCAGCCATCCAACATAGAGGACGTAGGGATCAAAGGCCAAGCATAGAGAGAGAGTGTTGGAGTGCTGAAAGAGGAGTAGATCAAGGAGAAGAGAAGCAGAGGAAGAACGAGCAATTGGAAGAAGCAACAGATCTGAAACAGAGCATCGTAAATTGAAGGAGTACTCCATCTGATTTTCTCAAGGGCCTTCAATTCAAGCTTCCTACAAATTGTCTTCAACATGGAACATCCAATTCATCTCTCTTTTACCTATTTCTATTGGAGTGTTCATCTTAATTTGCTTTTGAGTGCTTGTGAGATCTGTACATGTGTTCTTTGCAGATTTTAGTGTGCATGTAATTGTGTGAATCATATTAGTGCTAGAGGATTTGATTTCTTGTGAACTTGATCAAGCTACTGTGGTTTGAGTCGTCGTCATGTGTGTGGTTTGAGCCGTCGAGCTCTTGTGTGTGTGTGGTTTGAGCCGTCGAGCTCGTGTGTGTGTTGTACTCAAGTTTTTGAATAGTGTGTCCTCACGGTGTGAGGAGTGGATGTAGGAATCACTAGTGTTATTTCCAAACCACCTAAAAATCTCATGTGCAGTGGTTTGATCTATTTTTTTTGCACTAGATGCATGTATAGGACTTCGATCTCACATTAGTCATTCATACACATTGCTTGTCTAATTGTTACACACAGCAACTACACACACCTACACATTAGATTACTGAGGTTTTCTATTTGAATGGATCTATAATTTGAAGTAATTTTTAAATTACTCAAGCTTCCGCTGTAATTGGTGTTAGATCTATTCAACCCCCCCCCCCCCCCTTCTAGATCTTTTCAACCTACATGTTCAATCCTACAATGGAGTCTTAGAATGGAAAGATCTACCATCGCATCGTAGTAGAGTCATAGTTAGTTAGTTAGTTAGTTTTACTTTTCTCCAATGTAAAGGTGTCAAGGTACCCTATGTATTGGTTCTGATTAGTGAATATAATGAACAATAGTGATTTGATTATGAATACAAGTTATTTTGATTTTTATTACTCAATTGTCTAATGATTTTATGTCTACTTATTGCTCTATACTTGCACAATTATAACTGCCCGTCTCGATATTCCATGTCGGGACGTGATAATTTTGTGATATCAGAGCCAAGGATATATTAGGTCTAGGAGATTCTAGGACAAATTGTCTTAACACATGTCAAACTATCATACCTATGTGAGGATTGGGTAGAACTGTGGTCAGGATCTAAAAGTATATGCACACACGCACTAACTTATCACTACTTTAGCATTATAATACTAAACTTTATTTGAAGGAACTTAAGCAACCCAATGGCTCTTGAACATGCTCAAGTCTGAGACATGCAGCAAACCATTCAAACCCCATGCTTGCTCTACTGCAAGCCGCACAAGACGTTGGTAATCATGGATCTGGAAAGTTAAACCGCAATTTCAGGAGCATGAAGCCGCCAATGTTCAGTGATTCCGTCGATCTAGATGAGGTTGAACACTGGTTTAAGGAGATTGAAAATATCTTTTGAGTCATACAATGTGTGGATGGAGATAAACTACTACTAGCTACATTGTAATTGGAAAGAGATGCCCACGCTTGGTGGGAGTCCGTAGAAGCAACCTATGTTGATGGATAGTTCACATGGGATGAGTTCAATGAGCAATTCAATGGAAAATAGTTATCTGAATGAGTCAAAGAAAAGAAGGCTGCCGAGTTTGCCATCTTAAAACAAAGGAACCTAATGGTGGCTGAATATGAAGCCCAGTTTTTACGACTAGCACATTACGTCAATCATCTAGTAAATACTAAAAACATGAAGGTAAGGAGGCTTCTCAATGGCCTCAATCCACAATACATTACTCAGTCGGCATCACTCGACATTCAAACTTATGTCAAGATGGTGAAGACAACACAACTATTGGAAGATGCGATTGACCTCACTGATCACTTCAAATGGAGGATGGTAAAGAAGGAGCAAGTCTCAATATCACGCCCCGACGCGGAATATCGGAACGCGAGGCAATTGCAAGTAAAGGGTATAGAGTGAGTACTAGACATCAAACCATTGCCCAGTGAATAATACTAAAGCGAATTCATTTCATTAATAACTTTCCAATGTCTAGTTACAACCACTAATATCAGAGCCAATCTATAGGGCCCAATTACATTGAAATTAAGCAAAAGACTAAACTTCACACCTAACTACTACAACGCTAAACATAGCAATAGGACACTAGGGTACTCATGACATCACTCCAGGTCGTTCCTGTCCTCTTGAGTGTATGGTTCATCCTCGGTCTCACCTGAGAACACAATGACAAATAACGCAGGTGAGCAAACATCGCCCAGTAGGACTTAAATCTCAGGCTCTAGCAGGCTTTAAGTAATTAATGCATTAAAGGCAGAGTAACTAATGATAGAACGGAAGAGAGAGTCAAGTAAAAATATATAGCAGGACAGCACGTGAATGAAATAGCAAGACGTTCCAAATATAGACCTTCCAAAAATAGCACAAGTGTCGGGAATAGCACAATAATAACAAGATAGCACTAGGTCAAGTATATCAAGATGGCCATAGTACAAATAGCACAACGATTATAGCATAGCACAACGAGTATAGCATAGCACTTTGTTGTCAATGGACAATGAGGGAACATAGCACTTTTGATTGTCATTTAGATAGTCAAGATAGATAGCACTTCAGTGTAATGCCAAACACTCTGATCATTTAACTCCCATGGGCACTAGCACTTTCGGCGCACATCCCAGGACCAGATCGGGCCCTTTATATATTGCCAGGCATTGGTTATATTGTTTATCTTTAGACAATCAGTCAATGGCCAATATAGAGTACCAAGAAGTAATGAGAGCATTAGATGAATAGACGAGATAGTATAGTGAACGTGAATAGATGAGCAAGTAGAGTATAGATGAGAGTTAGTGGACCTTGCACATGAAACGTCGAGTAACGAGCGATAGTAACAGTTGCACAACACGCGCACATGGTGTTGGCAATCAGGCGGAACTCACAACCTTACCACTAGCCATGTAAGCACAGGTCCAGAGGTCCGACGTGATTCAAGTCAAGAGTGAATTTCTAGTAGCCATTTGGACCATATTGATCCCTAAAGGCTGTAATAGGTGTTAGGGTACAACCGCACGTCGACCATGAGGGAATCCATAGACAGAGGAGACTTACGGAGGCCTTGAACAAAAGACTTACTAGTCCGGCAGAAGGAGAGTCCGATGGAGAGTTCATCCAAGTCAAGAAAGTGTGTATATAGAAACAAGTGCTCGACGTTCTAGAAGAGTTCTAGAACAGTGGAGCGTCGATATCGGTATTCCCAAAACATCGCGAGAAACATGGACAAGTATATTTAAAATATGCTAATTTAATTGCATAAATTACCAGATGTATTATGAAATAATTTCATGCCAAATTACGCCATAATTGGATGGTTCAAAGTGTGTGTAAGTGTCATGAAAATTGTAGATAGAAAGATCATGTGCATGTATTTTAATCATACATAAATGATTAATTTATAACAAGTGTAAATTTCTGTATATATGACTGTTAAACAAGAGTACAAACACTGTAGATAATCAAGCATTGCTGAGACAGGTGGTTTCTCACAAAAACCAAGATCGCGACGTACCCTAGTGAGGGTCGCGATGGAGTCAACTGAGATCGCGACGGGGTCTGGTACAGGTCGCGACAGGCCTAGTCGGTCGGGCAGCAGATCGCGACGACAGGCCCTGTCGTGATCAGATCGCGACAGAGGATACTGTCACGATGGCCCTTGTGAACGCGGCCTATTGGGCCGTCGCGTTCGCAGGGACCGCCCGAGTCCGACAGGGAAGGACTTTACATTGGATTGCGGGCTAGAACTTACCCTATTTGACAACGGGTGATTCAGAAAATCACAACTAACTGTATATTCAATGAAAAATCATGAAACTAGTTGCAAAATGACCTAGACATGCATGGGTACTTACAATAAATAGGAATTGGAAAACAATAAGGGTTTAGACATGTTTTAAACACAGGTATGCATGATGAACATGAAATAGTACATAGTTGAGATCAATGATTAAATTCGCAAGATAGGATGAATCAAATTTAGGGCTTTTAGTGGCAAAAGATGCCTAACATGCATCAGTTCCTACAGCAAAAATCTCGTGGCATGGGGTTGAATATACAAGGAGATCATGAATTGAGAAGAGGGTTCGGGGTCATGTAAGTTGCAGAACATGAAAAATCAAGAACAAAAGATATGCTATATGGAAAATTATGAAACCAAAGGGCTTTTGTTCCTGATAGATGAGACATCCTACAGAAAAAGTTTCATGGTTTATGCTTGTAAGAATGCCTACCTTTGATCGTTTTCCTCTTCTAGGGTTAAGAGTTTGAAGAACTTGGGGAAGAACTTGAGAGATCCCTCTTCTCCACGAATTCTCCTCCTCTTTTTCTCTCCTCCTAGTCCAGGAACCTCTTGGCACGAGCTAGGGCTGGCCAAGAGGGTTTAAGAGAAGTATTTAAGCTTCTCCCTATTCCATTTCCTAGTTTAAGCCTAACTCCCATTAAATTCCGAATTTCATATTTTCCTCTCCCCTTTTTAAGCAAGAGATCTCCTATTTGGGTTGGGAGAGAGGGAATTTTGTGGCCAATCAATTGGTGTAGGTTTAGGAATCCAATCCTAATTCAAACTAGCTATTTAATGCATTGAATATCTCTTTTCTATTTTAGCAATATTATAGTTACAATTTTTGTTATTTGTCTATTATTCCCCTTTTTAAAATCTCTATTTTAGCCCACTCATTCTAATGGTCAATATAGCAAAGCCCATTACTCCTTTTCTTTTAATGGGTTTTATTTAATTCTCTCTTATTTGATTTCCTAGTTTATTAATACATCTTCCTTTTATTTGATCTTCTAATTAAATAGTATAAATATTAAAACAATTCCCATAAATTTAGGTTGCTACATCCTCCCCCTCTTAAAAAAAGAATGGTCCCCAAATTCATGTGATCATTCAGGAGAGATTATCTTACCGAAAAGAGCGGGGTAGTTCGTCTGATGATTCCTTCCGGTTCCCAGGTTGCTTCTTCCACTCCACGGTTATTCCATCGGACTTTAACCCTATGGATGGGACGTTCCTGAGTTGTGTGGGGTCGTACACATATTTCCTAAGCATGGAAACATGGAACACATTGTGTAAACATGACAATCCGTGGCAACGCCAGCCGTAAGAACCTCACCAACCCTTTCGAGTACTTCAAAGGGACGATGAATCTAGGGCTGAGCTTCCCCTTTACACCGAATCTTTGGATGCCACGAGTAGGTGACACTTTTAGAAATACATGATCACCGACTTGAAATTCCAAGTCTCGCCTTCTATTGTCGGCATAGCTCTTTTGTCTAGATTGGGCAATCTTGAGCCGGTCTCTGATTACCTGAATGTCCTTTGTGTACGTTGAACCATGCCTAGTCCTAGCCATTGTTGTTCTCCAACTTCATTCCAGCATGCAGGGGATCTACAATTCCTTTCGTAGAGTGCTTCGAACGGTGCCATCTTGATACTCGCCTAGTAACTATTGTTATAGGAGAACTCAATAAGAGGTAGGTGCTCATTCCAATAACCTTGAAAATCTATAGTGCAAGATCTCAACATGTCTTCCACTATTTGGTTGGTTCTTGCAGTTGCCATCGGTTTGTGGAAGGAATGCGGTACTAAAGTGGAGTTTAGTACCCAGTGCACCTTGCAGTCCTTTCCAAAAATGAGATGTGAATCTCGGATCTTGATCCGAAACAATAGATGATGGAATGCCATGTAGTCTTACAATCTCCTTGACGTATAAGGCAGCTAGTACCTCCACGGACCACTTACTCTTTATAGGCAGAAAGTGGGCGGATTTGGTTAGTCGGTCCACAATGACCCATATGGTGTCGAGTCCACCACGAGTCTTGGGTAAACCCACGATGAAGTCCATGCCAATGCTTTCCCATTTCCATTCTGGAATATCTAGCGGTCTGAGTACACCATAGGGCGCAGGTGTTCCGCTTTTACTTGTTGGCAAGTAAGGCAGTGAGTGACATGTTCCTACCTCTCTTTTCATGTTCCGCCACCAAAACGTTCTTTTCATATCCTGATACATTTTTGTACCTCCTGAATGAATAGTATACCTTGTCTTGTAAGCTTCATCCATTAGTCTTCTCTTAAGTTCTTCATTGTCGGGACACATGTCCTTCCTTGAAAGACAAGCCTTCCATCGTTAGTCATTGCAAAGTCTGATCTTTCAGTTAGAGTTTCTTTGATGCGAACTAAAATGGATCATCGTCTTTTTGAGCTTTGATCTCCTCTAGCAGATCAGATTGAATCTTGATATTGGTAACCAAGACTCGGTCATCTCTATGTTTGATATTTAAGTCTACCCTTGCAAATTGTTCTAGTAGTTGCATCTCGCCAAGGACTAGACTTGAGACAAATGCCATTGGCTTCCTACTAAGAGCATCAGCCACGGCATTTCCCTTGCCTGGGTGGTATTGGATGTGAAATCGAAATCCTTCAAGTATTCCAGCCATCTCCTTTGTCTCATGTTGAGTTCCTTCTGAGAGAATAAATACTTTAGACTTTTATGGTCTGAGTAGACAGTGAATTGCTCGCCATATAGATAGTGTCTCCAATCTTCAAGGCGAAGACCACGGAAGCCAGCTCGAGATCATGTACAGGGTAGTTGACTTCATGTGTCTTCAGTTGTCTTGAAGAATAGGCGATGACCTTCTACTTTTGCATGAGTACACAACCTAGCCCGATTCCTGAGGCATCGGTATAGATAAAGAAACCTTCTCCATCTATTGGCAGAGTGAGAATAGGTGCTGAGGTAAGATAGTCTGTGGGGGTTTGGAAACTTTTCTCACACTCTTTACTCCAAGAGTATGGATTCTCCTTTCGTGTTAGATGCATGAGAGGAATGGCTATCTTTGAGAAGTCCAATGAACTGTCTGTAATAGCCAGCCAATCCTAGGAACTTTAAGTTCGGTGACGTTGGTTGGTCTCTCCCAGTTGAGTACAACTCGACTTTGGAGGGATCAACAGAGATGCCGTCCTTTGAGATGACATGGCCCAAGAAGGATACTTCTTCGAGCCAGAATTCACACTTTCTAAGCTTTGCGTATAGCTTGTTGTCTCGCAAAACTTGTAGCACTGTCTTCAGGTGTTCTTCATGCTCTTCCTTGGTCTTGGAGTATATGAGGATGTCGTCGATAAAGACGACCACGAACTTGTCGAGGTAGGGCCGATATATAATGTTCATGAGTTGCATAAAGGCTGCAGAAGCATTGGTTAGCCCAAAAGGCATAACGACGAATTCATAATGTCCATACCTGCTCCTGAATGCCGTCTTGAAGATATCGTCCTTCTTGATCCTCATTTGGTGGTAGCCAGATCGAAGATCGATCTTGGAGAAATATTGAGCCCCCGATATTTGGTCGAACAGTTTGTCGACTCTGGGTAAAGGGTACTTCTTCTTGATGGTGAGTTGATTGAGTTGTCGATAGTCGATGCCCAGCCTCATCGATCCATATTCTTCTTTACGAATAGCACAGGTGCTCCCCATGGGGAAGTACTTGGTCTAATGAACCCCTTTTCTAGTAGCTCCATCAGTTGCACCTTCAATTCCTTCAGCTCGGCAGGTGATATCTGGTATGGTTGGCGCGATACCGATGCAGCTCCAGGAATCAGCTCAATGGTGAAGTTGACATCTCGTTCAGGGGGAATCTCTGGCAGGTCTTCGGGGAATACATCTGGGTAGTCCTGTACTATACGTATGTCTTCAATCTTTGAACCATTCTTTACCACTACTACGGCTGCTAGAAAGCAATATAGCCTTTCCTCATCATGTTGTGGCTTTTATGGCAGAGACTAGTGACATCCGTCTCTTATGTCTAATCCCAGAGAATGCCAATTTAGGGAAGTCACTAAAGGTAACCTTCCCTTTCTTACAGTCGACACTTGCCCCATATGCGGACACCAGTCAGCTCCCAAAATTACGTCATAGCCTTCCATGGGCATACACACCAGGTCGGCCTTTAGGTTATGGTTTCCGATCATTACCTCGGCAGATGGAAAGTATTTGTTCAATTTCTCCTTTTCCCCTAGTGGCGTTGTGATAGAGACTCACAACCCATGGATATAGGTTTAGCATTCACAGTATCAGCAAAGTTTTGAGATATAAATGAATGAGTGGCTCCAGTATCAAATAAAACCAATGCTGATAATGAGAAAACTTGAAGGTACCTTCTACGATGCCACCCTCCATAGCAGGTCCCTCATCATGCAGGGCTTGCAGTCGGCCCTGTTTCTTAGGCGCATTAGGGAGCCTTTCATTCTCCTTCAGTAGCGGGCACTCGGGGATGCGGTGCTCGTGACTTCCGCAGCATAGACACGCGTCGTCTTTCCTCCATTATTCATCAACCGTGTGGCCAGACTTGTCACAGTGTCTGCAGTGGCTCTTTGTTGGAGTGATGGGTACGAAAACCTTGGGTTTCCTTTCTTGGCTAGATCCCTCTGTGATGTTGAAGGGACGCTTCTTGCCGTTGTTTGGCTTAGCAGATGATTGACCAGAGGTGAATCCTTTTTCACGAACTTTCCTTTGATACAGTCGGTGAAGTCCGTAGCATCTTCTAGCAGTTGAGCCCTCTTCACCATCTCGGCATAGGTCTGGATGTCGAGAGGTGCCAGTTCGGTAATGTATTGACGCTTAAGGCCGTTGAGAAATGCTTAGCCTTCATTCTCTCAGTGTTTACCAAGTGCTCAGCATACCTTTCCAGTCTAGAAAACTGGGCTTCATATTCGGCCACAGTCAAGCTCCGCTGTTTAAGAGCAGCAAATTCCGCAGCCTTCCTTTCTTGAACATGCTCAGAGAAGTATTTGGAGTTGAACGCTTCTTTAAACTCGTTCCAGGTGAATTGCCCATTCTCTCTAGTAGCTTCCATGACTCCCACCAAGTGCGGGCGTTGTTCTCCAGTTGGAATGCGGCCAGTAGCAGCTTGTCTCCTGCTGCACATTGCATGACACGGAATATTCTTTCCGTCTCTTGGTGCCAGTGCTCAGCTTCATCTGGATCCATGGATCCGCTGAACCTAGGTGGGTTCAGACTTCTGATGTTGCGATCAGGTCGCCTGCACCACGATTGCCACCTCCTTGAGTAGCTTGCACAATGGCGCGTGTCAGTTCTTGGATGGTTTGTTGCATGCCCCTCATTTGAGCACGTTCGGCCGTCATCTTGATTGCTTAGTTCCTACAAAATAACTCCTTGTCATTATATCGATGTGGAATTTAATTTATCCGTGTGTGAGTTTATTTTAACTAGTTACCCTTGGCTCTAACCTCAACTCACATAGGTGGATAATTGACTATAGTCGAGGCATTTTAACCTAGATCATCCTATACTTAAGAATAACCTAGCTCTGATACCACAAAACTGTCATGCCCCGACGCGGAATATCGGAACGCGAGGCAGTTGCAAGTAAAGGGTATAGAGTGAGTACTAGACATCAAACCATTGCCCAATGAATAATACTAAGCGAATTCATTTCATTAATAACTTTCCAATGTCTATTTACAACCACTAATATCAGAGCCAATCTATAGGGCCTAATTACATTGAAATTAAGCAAAAGACTAAACTTCACACCTAACTACTACAATGCTAACATAGCAATACGACACTAGGGTACTCATGACATCACTCCAGGTCGTTCCCGTCCTCTTGAGTGTATGGTTCCTCCTCGGTCTCACCTGAGAACACAACGACAAATAACGCAGCGTGAGCGAACATCGCCCAGTAGGACTTAAATCTCAGGCTCAAGCAGGCTTTAAGTAATTAATGCATTAAAGGTAGAGTAACAAATGATAGAACGGAAGAGATAGTCAAGTACAAATATATAGCAGGATAGTACGTGAATGAAATAGCAAGACTTTCCAAATATAGACCTTCCAAAAATAGCACAAGTGTCAGGAATAACACAATAATAACAAGATAGCACAAGGTCAAGTATAGCAAGATGGCCATAGTACAAATAGCATAACGAGTATAGCATAGCACAACGAGTATAGCACAGCACTTTGTTGTCAATAGACAACGAGAGAACATAGGACTTTTAATAGTCATTTAGATAGTCAAGATAAATAGCACTTGAGTGTAATGCAAAACACTTTGATCATTTAACTCCCGTGGGCACTAGCACTTTCGGGCGCACATCCTAGGACCAGATCGGGCCCTTTATATATTGCCAGGCATTGTTTATATTGTTTATCTTTAGACAATCAGTCAATGGGCAATATAGAGTACCAAGAAGTAGATGAGAGCATTAGATGATAGACGAGATAGTAGATTGAATGTGAATAGATGAACAAGTAGAGTATAGATGAGAGTTAGTGGACCTTGCACATGAAACGTCGAGTAACGAGCGATAGTAACAGTTGCACAACACACGCACATGGTGTTGGCAGTCAGGCGGAACTCACGACCTTACCACTGGCCATCTTAAGCACAGGTCCAGAGGTCCTACGTGATTCAGACAAGAGTGAATTTCTAATAGTCGTTTGGACCATATTGATCCCTAAAGGGTGTAATAGGTGTTAGGATACAACCGGCTCATCGACCATGTGAGAATCTATGGATAGAGGAGACTTACGGAGGCCTTGAACAAAAGACTTACTAGTCCGACAGAAGAGTGTACGACGGAGAGTTCGTCCAAGTCAAGAAAGTGTGTATATAGAAACAAGTGCTCGACGTTCTAGAGGAGTTCTAGAACAGTGGAGCGTCGATATCGGTATTCCCAAAACATCGCGAGAAACAATAGACAAGTATATTTAAAATTTGGTAATTTAATTGCATAAATTACCAGATGTATTATGAAATAATTTCATGACAAATTATGTCATAATTGGATGGTTCAAAGTGTGTGTAAGTGTCATGAAAATTGTAGATAGAAAAGATCGTGTGCATGTATTTTAATGATACATAAATGTTTAATTTATAACAAGTGTAAATTTCTGTATGTATGACTGTTAAACAAGAGTACTAACACTGAAGATAATCAAGCATTGCTGAGACAAGGGGTTTCTTGCAAAAACCAAGATCGCGACGTACCCTAATGAGGGTCGCGACGGGGTCTGGTACAGGTCGCGACAGGCCTAGTCAGGTAGGGCAGCAGATCGTGTCGACAAGCTCTGTCGCGATCAGATCGCGATAGATGGTACTGTCGCGACCGCCCTAGTGAACACGGCCTATCGGGCCATCGCGTTCATAGGGTCTGCACCCGAGTCCGACAGGGAAAGGACTTTACATTGGATTGCGGACCAGAACTTACCCTATTTGACAATGGGTGATTAAAAAAATCACAACTAATTGTATAGTCAATGAAAATCATGAACCAGTTGCAAAATGACCTAGACATGCATGGATACTTACAATAAACAAGAATTGGAAAACAATCAGGGTTTAGACATGTTTTAAACACGGGTATGCATGATGAACATGAAACAGTACATAGTTGAGATCAACGATTAAATTCGCAAGATAGGATGAATCAAATTTAGGACTTTAGGGGAAAAAGATGCCTAACATGCATCAGTTCTTACAGTAAAAATATGTGGCATGGGGTTGAGTATACAAGGAGATCAAGAATTAAGAAGAGGGTTTAGGGTCATGTAAGTTGCAGAACATGAAAATCAAGAACGAAAGATATGCTCGATGGAAAATTATGAAACCAAAGGGCTTTTGTTCCTGATAGACGACATCCTATAGAAAAAGATTCATGGTTTATGCTTGTGAGAATGCCTACCTTTGATCGTTTTCCTCTTCTAGGTTAAGAGCTTGAAGAACTCGGGGAAGAACATGAGAGATCCCTCTTCTCCACGAATTCTCCTCCTCTTGGCCAATCCTCCGGTCCAGGAACCTCTTGGCACGAGCTAGGGCCAGCTATGAGGGTTTATGAGAAGTATTTAAGCTTCTCCCTATTCCCTTTTCTAGTTTAAGCTTAACTCCCATTAAATTCCGAATTTCCTATTTTCCTCTCCCCTTTTTAAGCAATAGATCTCCTATTTGGGTTGGGAGAGAGGGAATTTTGTGGCCAATCAATTAGGGTATTTTTAGGAATCCAATCCTAATTCAAACTAGCTATTTAATGCATTAAATATATCTTTTCTATTTTAGTAATATTTTAGTACAAATTTTAGTATTTTCTTATTATTCCCTTTTTTAAAATCTCTATTTTAGCCCACTTATTTCTAATAGGTCATATAGCAAAACCTATTACCTCATTTTCTTTTAATAGATTTTATTTATTATCTCTTATTTGATTTCTTAGTTGATTTAATACAACTTCCTTTTGTTGATCTTCTAATTAAATAATATAATATTAAAAAATTTCCATAAATTTAGGGTTGCTACACTCAAGCTCTGATAATACCAGTCAACCAAAGGCAAGAAGTGACCATTCATATTACAATTTGCACATTTCTAGATTAGCACTTGACATAAAGACTGATTAATCTATAATGAGATAATAATTATACATATATAAGAAATTATTTGGATCATTTTATGTTAAAAAATCTTGCTATCTATTTGGATATGCAACAAAGTTGATGCGTTCGTCTGTTCAGATCTTGGACGTCGTGTTCTGCGTGAACATGATATGATAAACAGACTGAGGGCGATGGACACGGATGTCGGAGGCGAGGGAGGTCGGAGGTACTTAGTGTTCATAGAAGGATGCTACAAGCAACAGTAGGTGGTTGGTTATGTTCCACTTGATACACTAAAGATGGGCATGTTTAAGGCGTATATACATGATTTAATTAGGAATCGTGTTTCTGGAAACAATGTCCACCAGATAATCCAAGACCATGTCTGAACGAAAATGTGTTGTTATTGACGAGCTGATTTTTTTTTACTTGTTACGATTTAGATTTATTGGCTTGGATCATCAATCCTCTTCTTAGTATATTATATTGAAAACCATGATTTTTCCGAATGTGCATATTATTGTTAAGAAACGCTTACTATCCGTCCCATTCAGATCATCATCAATCCTCTTCTTACTTATATTATATTTGAAACCACGATTTTTCCAAATTCGTATATTATTGTTAAGAAATGATTACTATCCGTCCCATTCAGATCCTATTTGTCACAGTCATTTGTCACTCTCGGCGAAATAAGAATAACAAATTAGTCATAGGTCCTGCACCCATGCGACAGCTAGTAAGTATTTTTCTATTATTTGTTTAAATTATGCACGATCACGTCAATTGACAGGGCCAACGTCACTACTATGTACAAAACGCTTCATGTGATCGTCTAACAAGCGAGGGAAGATTGATATACCCATTATTGTAGAGATGGAAATAGACTAATATAACATCTGAAACATTACTTAGAAGCAAAATGTACCTATTGGGAATAAAAAAATTGACAACATAGTACTTCTCATAGTCTAGAATAAAAAATATTTTAAAAATACCAAGCCAATTAATTAAGAATGAAATATGCTTATTTGAATATGACATTGACACATTTTAGTTCTAATATTTTTTTCTAATTTCAAATAAGTAAATTCATGCCTACAAAACTGTGTTACGTTTCTTTCGGGCCCAGTAGTGTTCGATTGAGCTTTGTACATATGCGCAGGTACACATCCGAATCACTTACCTTTGTCTACCAAAGTGAATGATTGAGATATTTAGTCAATCACTGTTCGTACATCAAGAAGTTGAGGAAATCCCTCGGGCCTTCATAAAGGTACCACTGTATTGCTAACATTCGACAACAGGCTGTGGTTATGATATGTGCTCACGATAAAAGATGGACCTGTGTGGACACATCAAATTTCTGTAGCGGGCCTCTCCCCCATGGCCAACCCAACCCAATCCAAAAAGAGACCCCACAAGACAAGGATTCTCATTTGAATGGCCCATGCACAAAGCCCTTAAAAACCCATTAAACCAAGCCCATATCACCCATGCAATGGGGTGAGCATAAGAGAATGCAACACCACCTAAAATATGTTCCAAAAATGGGAAAAGTTATCCCTGCGCAGGAGACATGGAAGGGGCTGGCTAGGGTCCATTTTGGTAGGGCTTCTCTAAGCCTTTTGGCAAGCAAAAAAATACCTGCGTACCAAGGCTGAAGAGGAAGGCTTTTGCAAAAAAAAAAAGGTGAGAAGGGGCTTCTTCTTCCTCACGCCATCAGCTGCTCCTGCGGCCTTCTTCTCTTCTCCAAGAAGCCTTCCCGTGAAGCACCTACAAGAGAGAAGGCCAAGAATAGAAGGAAAAGGCAAGAGGGAAAGAGATGAAGAGAAAGAGGGAGAGAGAGCCACCACTCTATGTCTTGTCTTGTCAAGGAGTGGAAAAAGAAGAGAGGCGAGTTTAGGTGGCGATGGAATCCTCTCCTCCCCCTTTCTTTAAAGTTTATTTTTTTACTCCCTCCTCTTTTGTCCTTTAGGAGAATATACTGTCTATGTATCCTCTTCCTCCTCCTCGATGTGAATGTGCACTCCTTTCCCTTGATGTGAATGGTCTTTTCTTTGCATTTAATGCTCTCCTCCCCTCCATTATGTGGCTTTGCATGTTTAGTTTATTTTTTTCTTTCGATGGGGCAAGAGGTCACGGGATGGGGGGAAAAGCTACTCTTTAGTTTCTTAGAGGAGACTCTGCCCAAGCGGAGGTTCTGCCCAAGAACATATTCGTATATTCACAAATTTGTTTTCTTAGTATATGTTTCTTAGAGGAAACTCTGCCCAAGCAGAGACTCTTCTAAGAATATCCATAGAATTGTAAATTTATGCTTATACGTGCATGTTTCTTAGAGGAACTCTGCCCAGTCAAAAACTCCCTCTAAGTTCATATCCGTATAATCAAAACACCGTGTTTATATACATGTTTCTTAGTGAGATTCTATGAATCCGATAGAGAAAGGACAAGTTCTTGGATTGCGGTCCAGAACTACCTTATATTGACACATGGTGTTTCAAATAGAGACAATTGTACAGTGCATGAAAATTAACGAAACCATTTTAAACTAATCTAGACTGCAAAGGTGCTTCCAGTAAATTGGAATTAGAAAAAAAATATGAGGGTGATAGGCTTTATGAAGTAAAACTCAAACATAGAAGACAAGTGAAATCTGCAGACATAGTTTCATGCAGCAACCCTCTTGCCACACTTATAACTCTCTAACTAATGACATTTAGACAAAATGTTAAACGTGAAAGATGATTGGGACTACGAGTAGAATAACTTTCATGAAGGAAGTTTAGTCTAATTTGGTATCAAATTGCGGGCATAATGAGAAGAACGAGAAAAGCCCTAACTGTGCACGACTTAGGGAAAACGACTAATACTCCATGTATACTCCATGAATGTTGGGCAAATCGTGCAATGAACATAGACTTAAAGCTCTACAAATGGTATAGGTTTCTTTAATCTTGGCCCGAGAACACCTACCTTTATGAAGATCTAAGACCAGTCGACGTTCTGGACGCAGTAGAGGATGAAAGGGATGAAACTCCGGTTCCCAGCCTTTCTCCTGCTCCTCTGAAGCCCTAGCCCACCTCCAAACGCCCCAACTCATTGCAAAGCCTTCCCCAAGAGTCTAGTGATGAGTTCTTATATATTTAGGTGTATTCACATGTCCTAATAGGACTAGGAAAGGGGCTGCGAATTCTGCTTTCTACTTTCCAAAATCTGGGATTTTCTCACCCAAAGGAGTAGTAGCTAACACCATGGGAAGGTGTCCATACAAGTTTTCCCATGATTTGGGTTTCCATGCATGGCCATTAACACTAATTTTAAACCCTAATTTGCCCTCCCTAATCACTGCATAATACATACCAATTTTCTGGGTATTTTCTTGTCCAAATTTTTATCCTTGGGCTAAATGTGCTTCATTGCCCAATCTTGTTAATGGGTCATTAATACATGGTGTTGGAAGTCTCTCCAAATGTTATATTTAATTTATGGTTGGGTTATTTTTTCTGTGTTAACAATTTTTTTCCGACTTAGTTTCCTAATTCGGTTAACTTGGTCTGTTGACGTACACTCGACCAATCAGATTTTTCGTTGCACGAATTCCTTCGTGGAACACTTAGGGACAATATTTGTGGTTGATTTATTTTTTACAGAATTTTTTCGATGTGTTTTCTCTTGTACGATAATAGTACGTAAGTTTTATCATTCCGATAATTGTGGATTTATTTATTCCCCTTTATTTCTAAATTTTTAAATCACTAAATTTCCGGGGTGTTACATCCTCCCCCACTAAAAATTTTGGTCCCCAAATTTACACATAAGGGTGTAGTTTCGTACCTGACAATAGTTTCTGGGTGGTTTTTCCTTCATTCTTTCCTCTATTTCCCAGGTACATTAGTAACTCCGTCTCAACTCCATTGGACCCTCACCATAGGTATGGTACGCTTCCTGAGTCGTTGAATTTCCAATCCAACCGTTTGATCGGCTTCTCTTCATAAGCCAGGTCCCTCCCAATCTCCAAGTCCTCATGGTTGATTACATGGTCGGCCTTGAATAAGTACTTGCCTCAGCATGGATATGTGGAACACATTATGCGGTTCTCCAGCTGTGGAGGTAGTGCAAGTCTATACGCCACCTGACCAATCCTTTCCAGAATTTCAAACGGTCCGATGAATCTGGGACTCAACATTCCTTTGATCCCAAATCTTTGAATTCCCTTTGAAGGTGAGACTTTCAAGAAACATGTTCGCCAACCTAAACTAGTTCTCACTCTCCTTCTCTTGTCTGCATACTCTTCTGCCTAGATTGTGCTATCTTTAGAACGTTCCCTGACAATTTGAACCTTTCTGACAGCCGCCTCAATTAAGTCAGGTCCAACCCATTGGTTCTCCCAAACCTTCCCAACAAAGGGGTGATCTGCAACTCCTGCATATAAGTTTCAAATGGTGCCATCTTGATACTTTTCTGATAGCTGTTGTTATATGCAAACTCCACCAGTACAACTGATCATCCCATCGACTCTAAAATCTAGCACCAGAGCACGAAGCTATCGTCCACAATTTGATGCTCCTTTCGTTTGTCCATCAGTCTAAGGATGGAAGGCAGTACTAAAGTTTAGTTTAGTACCCATTGCTTCTTGTAAACCCTTCCAGAAGTGTGAAGTAAATCTAGGGTCCCGATC
>JACBKR010003441.1:0-28640 GCA_014218235.1 Colocasia esculenta
ATGGGGACACCTGTCTCACCTGTATGTTAAAGCAAGTATGAGTCTTCACAAAGACTTAGCAAGTAACCCATTGGCACATGCTTACACATATCACATTCATGCTATCCAAATTAACAATAATAGCAATTTTACCACATGATTCATGTCATACAAACAAGTATAATTATGTAATCTATAACATGCGTTCTAACATGGTCTTTACCTTCATTCATGGTATCAATTGCAATTCATTCATATCATATTTCCAAACAACTTGTGTTAGGATCGAATGTTCGGTTATGGCAAAGCTAGAAGGGGGGGTTGAATAGATTTGCAGCGGAAACTTAAGCAATATGAAAATTACTTCGGATTAAAAGATCTACTCAATTAAAACCCCTCTGATCTGATGCAATGTGTGTGAGCAAACTAACAGTTAGTGTGTAGACGAAATCCCTATGCATGCATCTAGCGCAATACAGTGCAAACCATAAGTCAAACCACAGTGCACAGGGATTTTTTAGGTGGTTCGGAGATCACACCACGTGACTCCTACGTCCACCCCCCACACAGTGAGGACACACTACTCAAGAACTGAGTACACACACACACGAGCACACCGGCTCAACCACACACACACACACGCTAGATCGAGTCCACAAAAGATCAGATCCTCTAGCCTTGATCTGACCGACACACCACACCACGTTGTCTGATGCAAACACGCAATCAGAACAACAATCCACACTTCCACAACATCCACGTACTGATCTCAAATCAGTGCACACACACAGATATATGAAAGTAGTGAAAGGAAAGAGTTTTGAGATGAAGAATCAAATCCCGATGTAGATCTCTTCTCGTTGGTCGTCCAGAAGACTCCAAGCTTCGTCTTGACAAGTATCAGTTGATGGAGAGCTTAAACCACGGACGAACCGGCTTCAACTCCGCTTGGAAGGTTGTTCTTCTTTGTTCTGGGCAGAGAGATGAAGCAGGGCAGCAGGAAGAAAGCCTTGATCTTGACCTTTGCTTAGGGTTTTGGTATGGTGGCTCCTTGCTGCGAAAATAGCCTCATATGATCCATATATAGTGGTGTCCAAGCATAGAGAGTCGTGCTAAAAGGAAACACCAAAATATAGATCATATCCTGGCCACTAGATCTTCCCAAAACTCCGTCTGTCGACAGCCGACTTGCTGCTGTCGACAGATGCTGACAGGTTTGCAAGAACCGGAAGACGGGGCTTTCTGGAAATAGATTTCTGAGTGTATCTGTCGACAGGCGAAAATCATCTGTCGACAGATGCATCAGATGCACTATTCATCTGTTGACAGATGCACTGTCATCTGTTGACAGGTGCACTATTTCAGCAACTTGTCTTGTTCTTTTGCACTTGGATTTTGGGCTTTGTCTTGCATGGAATCTCACCTACATTAAAAGACATAATTAGTGAGATATAATGAACATATAAAACATGTGTTTCATTTGCATCCAATTGTCATTCTCATCATGTTTCACACATTCATAACACAACATTTTGTCTTGTTCATGAAATGTCATCATCAAAAACAAACATTACCATTGTGAACATTTCACATAAACATAATTAGTATTGCTCATCATCAAAAACATTTAAGCACTTGTTGTAACCCAACATTCTCCAATATGAGAACCCAACAACTTGATCATGGAATTAAACACATACTTACCAACACACCTAGCATGATATCTATCACTTTTCACATGTTTATATCACATAAATACACATTTTTCTTGCTATTTTAACACAAATATCACATGTTCACATGGTTCACAATGTTTCACATAGTAGCATATTAACACATCAATTTCACACGGTCACTTTGCACATTTACACATATTTCACATCTTTACACATTATTTGCCATGACACATAATCCGAACCACCATAAAGAAGGACACACATATCACATATCACATAACACATACTCGTCACCTAGGCATTATAGTGATGATGTTGGTAACTACGCAGAACGGGAGAAGCCCTCTCCACCCTAACTAGTGGTACTTGTTCCCTCCAGGATTTCATCCTGATGCCCACAAGATATAACATACACATTGAGCCTTCACATAGGGACTTTTCTACAGTACGCCTCCACAGCCTTCTATGGTAGCAGTGTCAATTTTGGCACATATTTCACTTAAACACATTATCTCAATTGATCAAATGATTAACATCATTTTATATGCACTTATTAGTCCATTCACATGCACACCATTCAAACATATATATTTCAATTTACAGACTCTATCATGGCTATCTAACAATATTAAAACATGCATCACAGTACCTAAACATAATACTAATCACTGAAAAATACCGTTTCTTAATAAATCATACATAACATGGCTTTTATTCCCCTTACAATTGAAAACTGTGCTTACAGACATCAGATAGTCCTAAATTTTAACTATAAACTCTATGCATGGAACATATCACATGGTTATTGTTTTAGAATTTTTGAAACAAAATAACTATTTTTAACATTTAACACAAATCTCATGCAATTTAACTAAATAATTCAATTAGACATAATTAACAGTGGACAATCGAGTCTAACAACCTCAAAACATGAAAATAGTAACCTTAGTTTCAGATAAATTTTCTGTAACAATAACATGCATCAAATCTATATGCCAATTTAACTTGTCAAGCCATGCATATTTCTCCATAACAGAAATTCCATAATCCACAATTATTATCAGAAATTCATGGTTCTGACCTAATATCATACCTTAACATCTAAAAAATTTATAGCATGTACAACATTTTGAAATTGCGAAAATCACATCACAAAGATAAACCCATATTTCTGAAAAAGCCAAATGAACTTGACGGCAGGGGCCTGTCGTCCGGGTGGGTTAACGGCACAATCGATTGTCGTTAATCATGAACTTGGCCGTAATAAGGTTGTCGTCAACCTCTTGCCTACAGACAGTGCAGACTGAACACAGAAAAACACAGAATTTGGGGGTCCAGGACACGATCTAAAAATCCAGAAAAATACCTAAACTCTAGCTGATAGGTCTAGGGACGAAACCCTTAAGTACTTGCCTCTATAAAAGCTTCCGAAGAATTAATATGGCGATGAAGCCCTCCTCAGCCAAGCCAAAGAAGTGATATCTTCTGCCTTGATCTGATCTCCACGCTCGCACAGATGATCCCCGGCGTTAGGAGAGCTCCTCCACCTTCAGGAAAGTCTCCCAGTCGCAGAAGATCGCCGATGAGCCTTCCAATCATTGGATCAAACCCTCACAAGAGCTCATTTTCTCTTCCCGAAACTCGAAAATCTCTTCCTAAACCAAAGGGCCTCTCTAATGAGATGTTAGGTTATATATGCAATAGAGTCGAGGTAAACCTAGGTCTTAAGAGTCCTAACCGTTGGGGATACATTTCCTAATCAAATTTCGGAGAAAACAGGGCAGTTTCAAATATGGAATGTGAGACCTGAATTTTCCGTCATTTTATATTGAGCATGCGATATTTACGTGTCATAAATATAGTGTACGTATTAAAATTTTCGCATACTATAACTGCAAAATGTTCGTGTGCATATGTGTGTATATATATATTTTCGTGAATATAAGAAATTAGCCAATTTTGTATATAAGGTATTTATTTAAATATTATGCATGATATATTAAAGTAATGTTACTCATATAATGTGAAGTGCCATCATGCAACTTATAAGCATATATAATTTTACTTCTGTACATGTATTATAACTAAATGTATATATTATCTAATGGTTGAGATGCATATTGTGTTTAATTATTCCATGCATGTTATATGTAGCTATGATGTGTATATATGTGCACATACATATTAATCTTGTTCGAATTATATATCTATTTCTAAGCATGATAAATTGTTATGATGTGTGAACAATAATGTGAATCGTGTATGTATCTAAACGATGTAGGCATGTATATACATATATGTTTATCCTTCTGTATGTTTAAGTATGATTACTCATGAGTATACGCATGTATACATATATCTATACGTCCATCCTGTGCAAATGATAATTGTTGATTATTAGCATGCTAAATTGTTTACAGTGTATATGGTACTTAAATAATACGGTGCATGTAAATATATCAAAATATTATAAGCAAGCTATATTTATGTAAATTCATGCATGTTGTACTAAATTATACTTTGTACGCATACAGATGTATAAATCTAATGTTGTACATATGATATACTTATTGCAATAACCATTGACTTGATTATGACATGTATGATATCTAGATAATAGAGTGTGTATTACATTTATATATATTCGTGCATAATACATGCAACTATGGTGCATATGTATACACTTGTATGTCACTTCGCGCATATTATCTTTAATTGAGATTAGTGCAAGTTATAAATATAAATAATGTGTAATGCATGTATTTTATGTGGTAAGGATATATGTAATTATTTTTACATATACTAAATCGTTTAGATATATTTACGCATTTATTTTGGGGTTTGGCAGGGTCTTGACTGCACTGTGCAGTTGGCGGCCAAGACTTGGACGCCAGTGTGGTGGCGTCCACATCCCTGGACGCCAACCCACAGTGGGCGGCCACCCCCTGGACGCCAACCCCCTGTTGGCGGCCAACCCTTGACGTCAACTGTGCGGTTGACTACAACCGATGTTGAGGTCTATATCTCCTGCGTAACGATTCCAGATTGTTAATGCTCGCTTTATGGTGGTTCCAGTTTAGGAAACCCTTCATAAACCTTGGGTAACCTACCCCAGTGCGTGCCCAACCTATCCAACTTTAAAAAACCATTTTCTAGCGCACAAAGCCTTTTGGTCATTGTGAAACCCTAGTATTTTCTGTGAGAAAAGCTGGACTTCCCAAGCTCTGATCCAGCGACTGGAGGATTTTCTGGGAGATCTACAATGATTGGAGCGTAGTCCAACCATCAAGGAGGCATCCCCAACCCCGAGGAACGACTACAACGACTGGAGAACCAGATCAAAGGAGTTTCTGAGCACCCTCTTGCTTTGGCGAGGAGGGTCAACAACAAGATTTGATCTTCTAGGATTTTTTAGAGGCAAGTAACGTATGTACATCATCCCTATACATGTCCCCTAGGTCCTAGAATTTTTACGGATTTTTCCTCGAGTCCTGGACCCTCCAATTCCCCGTACATGTGAGTGTGACTGTGCAGATTGTTGTCTGGAAGTTGATGGCAACATCCCCTGCTGTCAAGTTCATCAGTTGACGGCAAGAGATGTTGCAGTAAACCCAGTTGGCGGCCAGGACTGTGCAATTAAGTTTTTAGTGTTCTGAAAAAATACTGTTTAATATATTTAAATGATTTCTGGGTATGTTTTCCTACTGAAATTTTTATGAGGGGTCAAGGGTGATTAGTAGGTCATGTTTTCCTAAATTTCATGAAATTTATTAATTATTAAAATTCTGGAGATTGAGTTATGACCATAAGATAAGCATGTTTAATCTGTGTAAATAGGATATTTGTGAGTTCGGGTTTGGTGAATTTTATGTAATGATATGGTTATTGTATGAACATATTGACACCATCATATTAGTCTATTTTACTGAAATTTGTTTTAAGAGAAATTAGTGATAAATGCACCTGTACAGTGATTTAATTGTTATAATATGTTTTCTTTAGAAATTTTGAAAAATTGAGAATGTGTTCTGTTTACTGTCCTTAACTTGTGATAAAAATTTCGTGAAATTCTGATGACAGTAGGTATTTCATGGTTTGAATGTGAAAATAGCCATGTTAAGCATGTTAGAGTTAATCAGGGTAAAGCAAAGATTAGCAGCTTGTTAATGCCATATTTGAGTGATTTATCACTGTTAAACAACAATGTGAATTTCTGTAAATGGAAATGGGATGAAAAATATGTGTATGAGCATGAGTAAAAGGTGATAAGAATGATAAAGTGATTAATGAAATATTTAGCCATGTATGACACTGCTATCATAGGGGTCTGAGAGCTGTACCATAGAAAGTCCCTATGGAAGGCTCAACGTTATGAGATAAATCCTAAGGGCATTAGGATAAAATTCTGGAGGTGGACAAGTACCGCTAGTTAGGGTGGAGAGGGCTTCTCCCGGTTCTGCGTAGTTACCTAGATTTGCCACCGCATTGCCTAGGTGACAAATATGTGAAAGTGAGTGCTATGCACTAAGTGATAGTGCTAAGTACTAAGTGATAAGGCTAAGTGCTAAAGTGATTGTTTTCCTCTACTGGTAGTTAGGACTATGTGTCATGGCAACTTAAGAGTTTAAATGTGAATATAGTGTAAAGTGATAAATGTGAATGTAAGAGTAAAGGAAATGGAAGGAGGTGAATTGATATGAAAGGGAAGAGTAAAAGATAATAAAGTATAATTTCATGTGAAAACCAAATATTAATACATGTGTAATTACTTATGTCATTCATGTGTCACCATCATAATTATAATATCATGTTTAGTATTATGTGATATAGTTTAACCATCTCCATATGGTGGTGTGTATGAATATGTGCATGTAAATATGTAAAGAAACGTAATGTAGACAATGAGTATGTAGAATTGACAAATGAATAAGATGGCATGAAAATAAGTGTAAATCCATGTAATTAAGTTTAATTCATGTCAAAACAGCAAGCTAAATGAGATTTTGTTTTTGATAAACACACGAAATATGTCTAAGTTCCATGATAGAATTGCTATTCATTTAGTATGTAGTTTCATACTTAATTTGTAGATGATTGCCATCTGATTTGAATGTGTATTAAATCTTCATTCCATGTTTAATAAAGGTGATATCATGGTGAATTATTCATATTAAAACAGCAAATGAAATGTGTAAATAAATGAGAAAAGTGCATGTGAAAAATAAATAGAGATCATGTTAGGTTGTTATCTACGTTATGTATAATTGCATGTTCAAATTGGTAGTAGAGCTGTTACACAATAAGAAAAAATGTTTAGATTAATATATCATGTTACATGATAGGGTTTAAGAGTGCATATGTTCATGTCATGTATGTATTAATTGGATTATGCTTAACTATGATAGAAAGATTATATCATATTATGTAGTTTACTAGAAACATGTGTAAGTGTTATGAGTGTATGATAAATTGTACATTAAAACAGCAAGTTAGTGTGTATGACAAAGTGACGTGAATACATGAGAATTGACCAAATACTATGCAAAAAGTATTCATCATCTTGTACATAACCTTGTATTTAAATTATGCAATGATATGATAAAGATTTGAACTTTGTATCATAGAATATATAAAATGTGTAGAGAACTGTGTGTAGTATGTTTATTTTTTTGATTTAATATGAGCATGTGTTAATCTGGAATGTGTTTAGGGAAACATAGGTGTTGTTAACTATAAAAAGCTTGTGCTATGTGAATAACGTGATTAGTGATAGTATGATATGTGTTTCATTATTGTTGGTAGCTTGATGTGTATGTGATATGTATAAGTTTGATGTTTTAGATTACTTGCTGAGTCTTGTAAGACTTATACTTGCTTCGGCGTACAGTGTAACGGTTACCAGTAGCTGAGGAGAGAATAGTGAAGATTGATACCGAATACAAGGAGTAGCACTGAGGAGATTTACTTTTGGTAGTTGCTTTAATTTATAGTTGAATAATGTTATTCATATGGACAATGTACGGACAATGTAGTTCTCTTCAAGTTGTAATAATGTGGACTCTAGTACTTTCTTTTACTATATAGACTGTGGAATGTGTGGTGATGATGGAATGAAATATAATATTTTTTAATTCCGCTGTACTCTTTTATTATTCATGGACATATCAACTTATCGTTTAGTGTTGGGTTACTATCCACTGTGACAATGCTCTTTGTACCAATGGGGATTGGTATAATCATATCGGTATAAAGTGGGTCGTTACATGGAATTCCAAACACAGCCGGACAAGTAAACAACCACAAAGCTGTCGTCAACCAAAAAATAGGCGTCAATCAATGTTGATGTCTAGATCCTCTGGCCACATAGTCAACGACATAAAATTTGCCGTCAAATGCTCTTAATGTCAGGGATGTTGACGTAAACATGAATTTCAGGCAGAACACTTAAACATCAAAACAGAAATATAATGCACAAAATTGAGGGCCTTACAGTATCCCACCCCCTAGTCTCATTAGGACTTGAAATTAACCATAATCATATAAATAATTGTCATAAGATTAGTTAGGAAGGGTCACCATCGTGCTAGGGTCGTGAGGAGGCGAGCTAGGGCACCAGGAGACGAGGAGGATGACCAACATGAACCCGAGCTTCTTCTCAAATCTTCTCTGCTGCGAGCTATGCATAGACCTCTTTAAGATCTATTCAAAGGTAGGTGTTCTCGAGCTTAATCTAAACCTTGCACTTACCAATGGAAAGAGCATCGAATCTAGTTTCATATGCAAGTGTTTCCCCCAATTTTTATGAACCATGTGAGTCGTATTAAGAGTTTTTCAAGAGTCGTGCATGATTAGGGCTTTATGTGTTCATACTGTGTTTCACACAAACCGAGGCCAATTTGGGTCAAACCAAAATCGAGGTTCTCTTCTACTCGTTGTCCTCGACACTTTTCATGTTCAAAGTTTTGTCCAAAGCCTCTGTATTTCGAGTTATAACTCTACCATGTAGGGTGGTAGCATTTTTCTGGGTTTCGAGCAAGATCCAAGAATGCGACCACTCCAGACCGAACGTAGATGACTGGGTTTCTCTTTGCATGAATGCGATGTACATCTACGTCGCAATTCAGGTAAAGGCGACCGAACACCCCTTCACGTTTTCATGTTCACCAGTCAACCCTGACACATAAAACTATGTGCAACATGGGTTTCTGTACCCGTCTTGAACGCGACAGCATGTGCCATCGCGATTTGGTCATTTTCCCGCCCAAGTTTTTGCACTGTTTTTATTTGCAGAGTTTGAAGTCAACTCTTGAACGTGACGTAGGTGACGTCGCAGTTCAAAAGTCATGGCGACATATCGCCCTGTCGCGTTATGAAGGCGACTGACCTAACTGTCGCTTTCTGTTTCAATAATCGATCCGACAATCGATTCTTGATGGAAAAGACGATGATCTATCCTGTCGCGATTCGAACGTGATAGGTAGGTCTGTCACGATTCTATAACTTTGCACAGAGTTTTGTTTTAACTGTGTACGGTCCTTTGAAGTGCGACGAATGAACCCATCGCAATTTGAAGAGCAACCTGAGACTATTTTATTGAGTTGTACAGTCAACCATATGCATGCACTATTGTTATATCATGTCATGTAGTTATTCAATGGCCTAAAAATGATCAACCAACATGAAAGCCATAATAATATGAACTTCTATTCTAAGTGTTTTATGATTGTTTGAGCACATCTACCATGTGAGTGATATGAGCTATGTCCATACTCTATTTTGTTCATACTGAAAAGTGTTATATGCTAAAATTACAGCAACCATGTGATAGATGAATTGATACATGTAATACTTATTTGTTTTTAAGCTTTCCGTTTTGTTTTAAACCGATGGATTGTGGATTGAGACACGTTCTACACGACACATTGCATATATAGGCATCCCTCTCTTGGGGATTTGGAAACTCTTAGTTGGTCATTCCGTATCGGCAGACTAGTGACCTTTTCTCTAAGACCTCCGTAATTCTCCATACTCCATAGATTTCCTCATGGACATCGAGTGGTTGTACCACTGAAGTTCCTAGAAGATAGAAAACAACTCCATTCTTATCTACTTCTCGTGAGAGTGATTGACACATTGAAACTAAGCCAATAAGTGTAAAGATTGAACTAAGTAATTAAGCCATTATGCTACCGAAATTTACTCAGGATCATGTCCACTTATCTCGTCTCTATAATCATTGACATGATCTTTAGTGCATACTGTCGATTGCTTGAAAATCATATTGGTCATAATGAATGAATGGAATTATCAAAAATTATTGGAACTTCGGTTCACAACCATGCCTGTGCAAGTAGGGCCCAGTCTGGTCCTAAGAGGAACACCCGAAATACTTATAAATTGCGAGAGTATATGATTCATTGAGGTGTCTGGCAATCACCCAATTGGCTGCAAGATTGATCTGGGTAATTTCCACACTGTTATTGAATGATTGATTGATGATTGATTAATTGAACTGTTATATATGAAATAATGACCAAATCTATTGTACATGTCACCGTTATGAATCTAACACGTCATTGTCCACTGAAATTCTATGGAATTCAACTTGAGAATATCCATTGTACATGTTATTGAGTATTGAATCGATCTCATACATGTTATAGCTTGGAAATGTCACTATCATTATTGTCATAAGTATTGCATATTAGTATCTTACTTGTTAACATGTTAATTATGTAAAGTATGCCAGCACCATGAGATATAAATCCTACTGGGCGCTAGTGCGCTCACACCTGCTTTCCTTAATATTTTCAGGTGATGATTATGAGGAAATTGAGAATGATGAGACCAGGGAAGAGTGACGAGCTTCTCAAGTGTACCTGTCATGTCAGCCAGCGAGATTAGAATTCATAAAGTTTGTATTAGATAGTTCTTTGATGTCATATGTACTTTGGAATACAATATTGGGCCCTATGTTTGGCTCTGATTATGTAAGGTTTTAAGTTAGTTTGTTGGAAATGAAATAAAGAGTATTTGGCTGGCAATATCATTATCTCAGGTCATTTGTTATAATTAGTTGTCACTCTAAACTACTCGGTTGTGATACTCATACTTGTATCGTTCATGATCTCGATATTTATTTCCGCTGTTAAATGTCGGGGCGTGACATTGGAGGACGAGGAAGAGAAGCTTTTGGACGAGAAAATTGAGGAGGAGGAGGCTATAAACAACAGTTTTCATGTTCTTCAAGTTTCTTGCCTTAGGATTTTAAAGCGCTCAAAGATAGACAATCTCTCAAACAAAAATAAATTTAATTCGACCCTAGATAGACCATGATCCTAGCTACGAAAGCCCTATATTTTCCCCAATTTTCATCATGTCTTTTATGAGTATTTCATCTCCAAAGTCTTGTTAAGAACTGTACTCGACCCCACATGTTCATTTTAAATCCTTGTCTATGCTGGATCTCGTACTCTGAAACTTTTACTTACATGTTACATAACGTCAAGAATATATTGACACCATTTTCCCCAATTTCTATTAAGTACATTTTTCAAATTAAATCATTTTCATCACTATGTCAGGTTTTTGGTTCATCGTGATGTACCTTGTGCATATCATGATCATACCATGTTAGAAGCTTAATTACTCTTTACTGCTGATACCTTCGCAAGTCTAGTTTCATTTAAAACTAATTTCTTGAATTTTCAGAATGTGTATGACTTTATATTAAATTTTAGCGATCCCTATGTCAAGTCCTTGGAGGACTGGACCGTAACCCAAGGTGGCCCATTTCACCTTTGGGGCTTGGCCAGGACCTCTGAGACACGATGGGCCAATCGGTCGTGTTCATAGCTAGTCGCGACACAGGCACATGTCGCGTCATGAACACGATAGTATACTGCGACGCGTCTTCTTGTTGTATTGATTGCCCTGAACGTCATAGACCCTGACGTCGCATTTATAGACTGAGTGCCCTGGTCGCGATAGGTCACCTCATCGCGTTTCAGTGCATCAGTTAATTGACCTGATCCAGTTCCCTTGAACTCGACAGCCCTACACGTCGTGATTTGAGTGTGACAGGTACCTACGTCATAATTGACTGTGTGTTCCAGAAACTATAATTTTCATTTAAATCTTGCAAATCCATGCTTTATTATTATGACTAAGCCCTTGTAATGCCCTGTGATAAACAAAAAAATGATGCCAATTAATTTTCATCAATATGCAAGCATTTTATTGTGTTAAAAGATGTGTGCACAACTCTCATATGCTATCTTTGATTTTCTCTTACATGCACACACCAAACATAAAATTTTGCCATGAGACTTACAAAAAAGTACTCAATAATATATATGGTAATAAAGTGTAATTATTCATGTAAATTTCATTATTTATTAAATAGATTTGTTTTTGTTTTATTCGCTCAATTTAATACCATTATCGTGACTCCTCGGCCTTCGAGCACTCAAGGCACGACGAGTAATATTTCTATACACACTTCTTGACTTGGACGACCTCTCTATTGGGAATACTCCTGACTGGACTAGGAATGTAAGGCCCTATATTTTACTCTCTTGTATAGGTGTTAAATTGTGCTTATGTATGTGTGAGAATGTGTATATAAATTATTTTTGGTCTTGTTGTAAATATGTATGTATATATATTGTATATTATGTAATGCATTGCATAGATGATATTATATTCAAAATATACATTGTAAATTGTACATAACTGTGTGGTGTATATAGAGTTTTCTGTAGTTTTAAGTTTTGTTCTGTCGACCAGTAGGCGTCCACATCTGTAGACGCGACCCCAAGTCAGCGACCACATCGATGGACGCTAACCCAGTATTGACGGCTAGTGATCTGGACGTTTACCTCCCAGATCAGATGCGTTTGCAGATCCAGAAATGCCTCCGGATATGTCGCCCTCTGATTAGGAAATAACCTAGCCTACCCTCTTTGCGTCTCCGACCCTAGCCTAAAATACCCAGATTCCGGCCGGAGATGAACCTTTTGACTCTTTTGTCAAAACCCTAGTTTTCTCTGTGCGAAACCCTCACTTCATGCTCTGAGATCCGGCGACTGGTGACTTCTGACGGCATTCTTCATCGACAAGGAGGGAGTCTGAACATTGGGGAAGGCTTCTCCGACATCGGTGTGTGCTCTACATCGACACAGAACCTGGATCGGAGGGATTCTGAAGGCTCTTTGGCTCTGTCCGAGGAGAGCTTCTTCGACCTATAACTCCATTCATGGATTTTTACAAAGGCAAGTAACCCTTCTACATCATTCCTACGTATGTCTAGTAGGTCCTAGGTAATTTTTGGATTTTATTCGTGTCCTGGAACCCCAATTTCACCAAGTTTCTTGCGTTCAGTCTGTGTTTTGCACAGACAGGAACTTAACGGCAGGATCCCTTGCCGTTAAGATCTTGAGTTGGCGGCGACCTTTGTTTCGTTAACCTGATAAATGGCCACCTGCATGCCGTCAAGTTCGCTAGACTGCAACAGTGTGCATGTCTAGCCTATATGACCTATTTTTCGGTTTTTGCGTATGAGGATATAATGTAAAAGTGATATGCTATAAAATACTATTATTGGATCATGTTGTGCAAATTTTAAATTTCGTGGAATACCTATTTATCTGAAATTTCTGAAATGCATGATAAACAGGTTTTTAATCTTGTAAAATTCCGTTTGTGCAATCTATGTGGAATCCAAGTGTCATAAACTTTCTATGAAATGTATATGGGTTTTAGTTCATGCTGCAGAAATTGGAAAATTTTGATATCTGTATAAATTATTACATTTTCTGAATGGTAAAACAGTGAGCATGTTTTATTAATACAGAAATTCAGATAAATAGTGTAAAAATAGTTAAATTCCTAGAAATTGACGTATGTTTAGGATTGTCAGTATCCATGTATAGAATGAGTTGTGGGTCTGAATAATGAAAATCCATGCTAGTTTGACTATGTTTACTTTGTATAATACCACTATTGGAATTTTCATAATTTGTCGGTAATTCAGAAAAATGCGAAATTTGGTATGCATGATGGGTACTTGTAAGAAATTAGTGGTTAAATTTTCATACTGAAATGACGACAGTAACTACATATGTTGGTTTTATGTGAGCATTGATCAATAATACATGTTAATGAGGTTGTTAATGAAATCTACTAACTTCAGCATGATTAGACTTGCTTCGAATCTGTTTAATATTGAGAATAGTAGTACCATGCTAGGTAATACTGAAGTATGTAAATGTGTGAGCATGAAATGGATGTGTTAAAATTGTGCATTAAGTGTGTGTTAAAAGATTAGAGAAAATGTGTAAATGTGCCAATGGGTGACACTGCTAACTTAGAGGGTGTGTAACTGTACCGTAGTAAAGTCCCTACGGGAAGGTTCATATGTGTGTGATGTCCCATGGGCATTTGGATAAAATCCTGGAGGTGGACATGTACCGCTGGTCAGGGTGGAGAGTGCTTCATCCGGTTCTACGCAGTAACTAAGATCTATCACTTGATTGTCTAGGTGATAAGATATATGTGTGTGATGTGACAAGGGGTGTCCTTCTAGAGGGGGTTTGGACTATAGTGTCATGGCATATAATTAAGAATATGATCATGTGTGTGAAAGTGTGAACATGTGAACTAGATAAGTGAAATTGGGTAAATGATTAGGTAAGAATATGAATCAATGGTATAACATGTAAAATGATAATTCCTTATATGAATGTGATATATCCATATCAACACAGCAATCTATTCATGTGTGTAGATGCGTTAACCATGTGAAAATGATCATAGAATCCATGCTAGGATGTTTTTGTAATATGTGTAACTCCATGTTTTAAATGGTTATTATCTTAGTATGTGAATGTAATTAAATGAGGTTTAGTTTAGCATATTGTAAAGTGTGTAGAAAGCATGTGATAGGATTTAAGTCATTGTAAAAATTGTTATAAATAACTTATCATGTGTAGCATGTATAGAAATCATGTTTAGGTTTTTGAAACATTATCAAATCCATGCTTTACATGATAATGGTGTAGCATGAGACTGTGTAAGGTCAGGTGATGTATGTATGTTGGTGGTTGGAGTTACTTGTTGAGTTCTTTTGGACTCATTCTTGCTTCGGCGTACAGGTGCAGACATTTCTACTTCTTCCGAGGAGATCGTTAGGAGTGACTCGGAGCGAGAGTAGAAGACTTTGTCTTAGATTCAGCATTGTATTTTCTCCTTTCATAGTATGTAATAAAAGACTCTGTGTAGTCTTATGTGGACAATGTAATAATTGAAATTTCTTAGTTATGAAGTATTTACTTTTCCTTTTCTATATAGACTATGTAAAATCATGATGATGGAATAAGAGTTACTTTCCAGTTATTTCATTTCCGTTGTCATGTGTATATATATTTGTGTATGTTTCAACCTAATTGTACAATTGTGGGTAATGTCCCACTGTAGCGGCGTTCATTATACCGATGAGGGTTGTGTGTAACCGTACCGGTATAAGGAGGGTCATTACAAGGAACTCCTTGTTCAAGGCCTCCATAAAACTCCTTGGCTTTGGCGGACGTCCATTGCTGTCGAGCATGTTGTACCATCAATACCCAGGATCATCATGATCCAACAGCCTTAGATTTCTCTTACCCTGACATCACACCGGACCTCTGGACTATATTCGTAGCACGGCCAATGGGCGATTAGTGACTTCCACCGAACTGCTGGCATCAATTTGGGTGTTAAGCAATCGTTACTATCGTCGCTCTAACGTTGTTTTATGTGAATTGATCTATAGTTCTCATCTACTTTTCTATCCTCTCATCTATTCAAGTTCTCTCTATACTCTCGTCTCGTTCCTCTACTATCTCATCTATTACTAGGTACTCTATTGGCCATATGACTGATTGTCTAAAGATAAAAATGATCAATGTCAGGAAACATGATTAAGGGCTGATCTGGTCCTGTGAAGTGCGCTCGAATGTGCTTGTGCCCATGGGAGTTTAATAATCAGAGTATTCGGTATACACTCATGTACCAGTTATCTCGATAATCTAAAGACAATCAAAGTGCTATCTTGACTAGTGTGTTATCATGTTATCATGACGTACTATCTTGTGATATGGCCATTCCATTTAACGTGCTAGTTGCACTATATCTTTTGAAAAGTACTATTGTTATCTTACTATCATGTACAATTACTCTCTCAACTATACTTGATCGTTCTCACTCGTTGTCTTGCTATGCAAGATATTAGTCACTTAAAGCATGTCTGTTTTACGAGATATTAAGTCCTATTGGGTGTTATCGCTCATTCTGCGCTATTTATTTCATGTGTTTCAAGTGAGTCTGATGAGGATTACCATACGCATGAGAAAGGGGATGAGCAAGTATAAGAGTGACCTGACGTTTTGCCATCAATCCTCGTAGTAGTTAGTTAGATAGTTAGTAAGTTGTTCTATTGAATAAAGTACGTTGAGTCCATAGTTATGGCTCTGCATTAGTGATTGTAATAGTGAATGATTGGAATTATCAATAAAGTATGTTCATTTGGCATTATTCCAATTTGTGAAAAGGTTTGGTGTGTATTTACACTCTATACTTTTTAATTAATTGTAACCCACTCCGATATTCTGCGTCGGGACGTTACATTTTTCGTCCAAAGATCAACATGTTTACTCTGATGAACAGTCTATCCCCATGTAATTAAAAGTAATTACATTTCTATTTTGGTGATTAACAAAAGCATATTATTGTGATAATTATCAAACCCTTAATTAAAGGTCACTAACCTATTTTCTACAAGTCTTAAGCACAGGAATTAATACCAAAGGAAAATAAGCCAAAACAGGTAAGCATCTTTACATTGTATCTACAGCATCATATTTGTCTAAGTACACATCGATTTCTTTTATAGATCATAACGATTACAGTAGAACTATAACGATTTCTTCATAACCATTTCATAAGTACCTTCACGATTTCTTCATAGATTGAAACTTCTTCTGATTTCAAAAGAAATCATTCCTACAACGACTTCTTAAAGAGAGCGCAACGATTTGCTTGCGTCAACTTCTTCAGTCATCGTAACGAGTTGCTTTCGTAACGATTCCTTTAGTCATCGTAACAACTTGCTTTCATAACGATTCATTTAGTCATCGTAACGACTTGCTTTCGTAATGATTCCTTTAGTCATCGTAACGATTACTTTCGTAACGATTCCTTTAGTAATCATAACGATTTTCTATCATAATGATTCCTTTAGTCATCGTAACGACTTGCTTTCGTAACGATTCCTTTAGTAATCATAACGATTTGCTTTGCGCATCGACTTCTCAAGTAATCACATCGATTTCTTTTGTTCTCATAACGATTGCTTTGCGCATCGACTTCTTAAGTAATCATAATGATTTCCTTGATGATCACAACGATTCTCATATCTCACAACGATTGCTGTTTGGTTGCATAACGATTTCATAAGTCATAAATGCATCGATTTCATATCAATCAACTTGACATATGACTTATCCTTCAACGGTTGAATAGTCAAAGTCTTCGCACATATTCTTCTGTCAGCTGTGCATTTAATGAAGACTGAACATATCTCTGCATGCATGCAGTCGATATCATCCATTATCGTGTCTATTCCGTATGCATCTTTTAGAACAGCAAAATGGCATTACTATTTTGATGAATATTCACACCAACGTTGACTGACAATAAGAGACAGCCTAGCTGTCTACTGCTTTAGTATTTAATGTATGTAGGTCTCTGACAATCATCATCATACAACGTTGGACCTTGTAGAAGCCAAAGGACACTTCAGAAGATCCTATCACTTTGCGTGCACAAATGGATAAAGGACTGTTGACTGGAAGTTTCCAAGTGCCACTCAGTCTAACGTCCACCAAAAGCTAGAGGCAACGGATACTTCAATGACTAGATTTCAAATTGAAGCTATATATTGAAGAAATGAGCTCCAGAAGTATAAAACACATAGACAGAGAACGATAGTTATAAGAAAACTTCTCTCTGATCATCAAGTCTTCTGCGAGTTCTCAAGAAAGAGCCAAGCCTCATTCCATTAGATTAGCTCTTTGCTCTCTGCATTATTTGTAGATTTTCGAGAGAGCTTGTTTGGTTCTAAGAGTGAGCTTTTGTTTGTAGATCTCATTGCTCACAGTCCCTAGCTTCAGATCTTGGCTTGTCAAAGCTTGATCTAGGGGCTTAATCTCCTGCTTACTTGTTTCTGTGCTTGTACCCTTCGTGTGTGAAGGAAGACCTGGTGGAGTATCCAGGGTGTTTTCCTCTTCGGGCTGAGAAAGAAGACCAGCTGAGCTGGGTGTTGTAGTGTCCATAGGGGGACTGTACCCTAGTTAGTGAAATCCTGAGTTGTTGCTCAGGGACTGGACGTAGGACTCTTGTGGATAGGAGGTCTGAACTAGGATACATCTTGTGTTGTGATTGCTTCTTTGTGTGATTGTGTTTATCCTAACAATAACTAACATCCATCAAAGTGTGTCTTGTGTGTGAAACGTTTTTAGTGAACAGGTATTATTGATAAATTTTAAAGACCCATTCACCCCCCCCTATGGGCTTACCTAGTCGAGCAACATACTCTTCATTAAATCTTATTGAATCTATATTTCATGCCTAATTTCTTGTTCTACATGTTCCTAGGCATTTAGCTTTGATTAAGACCAATTTTGGGAATTTTCATGCACTATACTTCAAATTTAGGCATTTCTTTGCCCCTATGTCACGAACGGACTTTCTGCGTATAAATGCAATGGCCATGGCGACTGCGTCCATAACGTGACAGCGCGATACACTGCGTTCTGAACCCAAAAAACTATCCTATTGCATTCACTTAAGAGGTACAGACCGCACCCCTAGACCGTGTCTTAACCGACGTTCTACCCTGTCGCCTTCTGACTGTCGGTCTAGAAAATTGTTTAAACCATGAACAATGCATTTTAACTTGAAATTGGTTTTTAAATGATTGTTTAACCCATCTAACATTGCCCTATGATAAACCAACATATTAATTAATTTCATGAAATTAAATTATAATGATTCTTAATCCAATGACCCTTTGCATGTATTTTTATTATAACTTGTGATTGTCTATATCTATCCCATGAAGCCATAACTTGGGTCATCATCATTTGATGGCTACAAAAGAATTAATATGGACATAAAACTAATTAAAATGATTATCACCAATAATATGAGGTAACAAAGATTATACACCCAATTTGTACTCATTTCTATCGTTGTTTTGAAGCACCGTTATCATCATTCTGCTGTTCTAAAAGTCTTATAAAACACAAAGCAACAATTTCATGTCCTTCTTGAGGTTTTGAGAACCCTCCGTCGGGTATCCTCCTATCGGACTGGAACTCCTTCGTTGAGGCCTCCGTAAGACTCTGTGACCTTGGAATTCCTCTAGGACGTCGATCTAGTTATACCATTAACACATGAACATTTCTAGGGAGCATGCTGACCTGTACGACATGATCCAACCAGTCTACATGGTTTGTTCTTTGAACATGCCCTTTGTATTGACTGCGTTCTTAACTTGGTAGACATGACGACCACATCTTCTCTGTTAACGCACCCAACCCTCTGACCGCGTTATGGTGGCTTCCAGGGAGAGTAGACGTGTTTTCTACTAATTTTCAGTACCCGAGAGTAGTGTTTGCAGTAATTACTATCGTGATTTTCTCATATTGTCTCCTTATATGTTTCTGGTTAATGTAGAAACTCTCATCTACACATTTCTCTCTCATCTATTCTCTTTCTCTCGTGATAGTTTTCTCTATTCAACTACACTTCTCATCTTTTTCTTTGTACTTTATAGGGCCATTAACTGATTATCTAGATAATAAATATAATCAATGTCTGACAATATAAAGGGTCTAGTCTAGTCCTGAGATGTGCGCCCAAAAGTGTTATTTGTTTGTGGGAGTTAATTGACCAAAGTGTTGACATTACACCCAAATGCTATACTATCTCATTAATCTATGACAATCAACTCGTGCTATTTACTAGTTTGCTATTACTTTATTAATGTTATTCGCATCGGTGGGTATTTACTGTTAATATGGCCAATTCTTTCTCTTGCTATACATGTTACTAATTTTTGCTCTACACTTCGACCTTTACTCGTTATTACTTGATATCATTATGCTCTTGATCTATATCATGACTCACCATACATCATGTAGTTACTCTACCTATTAACATGTTAATTATTTAAAGTATTATCAGGTTCATGAGATATAAGTCCTGCTAGACGTTATCACTCATCAAGTGCTTCTTAAAATTTTTCAGGCAAGTTGACTAACGTTACACAAAACAATGGAGATGGACAAGAGTGACAAGCAAATTGATGTTATCTTAGTGGAGTTGCCATAGCATCATAGTATATTAGAATCTAGTTAGTTGCTATTATTTTTTTCCAATATAATAGTGTTATGATGGGCCCTATGTAATGGCTCAGAATTAGTGGTAGTAATAGACTTAGTGATTTGATTATCAATAAAATGAAGAGTTTATATTATTCCAACTATTGTCTTTAATTGCTCTAACTTACATGACTGCTTGATATTATGTATCTGCTCACGTTCCTGATTTATTTTGCTGCTAAATTGGGGGAGTGACATAATTGATCATGGCACCTTGTGCCTCCAAGGCTGTGCCATACAAGGGTGCCATGATTGACTATTACCTCCTATAGATAATCAATTATCACCATGTTGTGCCTTTAGTGGCTCAATGGGACAAAAGGGTGTCATAATCGATTATCGCCTCTGTAACGACCCTCCTTATACCGGTATAGTTACACCAACCCACATCGGTATAATGAGCGCTGCTACAGTGGAACATTTACCCAACAAATGTACATTAGGCTGAATCATACACAAATATATCACATGACAGCGGAATAGAAAGAACTGGAAAAATAACTCTTATTCCATCATCAACATTTATACACAGTCTATAAAGAACAAAGGAAATCAAATACTTCGTAACTGTGAAACTATACTTATTACATTGTCCACACTGAGTTACACAAAGTCTTTCGCTACATACTATGAAAAAAGGAAAAGAACAATGTTGAATATCAATAAACGTCTCCTACTCCCGCTCCGAGTCGCTCCTAACGATCTCCTCGGAAGAAGTGGAAATGTCTGCACCTGTACGCCGAAGCAAGAATGAGTCCAAAAGAACTCAACAAGTAACATCCACTCACATTACCCATACATACATCACATGGACTAATCACATTACATATCACACACATATCACATAAGCATGGATTTGATAAACTTTTAAAAGTACACCTAAACATGATTCCTACAACTTACATCACATGGTACATTGCTTAAAATTTTCTTATAAGGATTTGAACCTATCACATGCTTTCTACATATTCTCCACATGCTAAATTAAGTCTTATTTAATCATATTCATACTCAAAGCCAATATTCAATTTAAACATGGAGTTTATACATAATACAAAAGATATTTCTAGCATGAATTCTATGGTTAATTTCACATTGATATCACATCTATACACATGAATAGTTTGCCATTTTGAAATGGATATTACACATTCATATAATGAATTATCATTTTTACATGTTGTCCCGTTGATTCATATTTCCACATGATAATTTACAGAATTACACAATTTGCACATTCACTTTTCACATAAACACGAGTTCACATTTTTATTATATGTCGTGACACATAGCCCAAACCACCCCTAGAAGGACACACACTAATCACATCACACACATCTGTCACCTAGGCATTACAGTGATAAATCTTAGTTACTGCACAGACCGGGAGAAGCACTCTCCACCTAACCAGCGGTACTTGTCCGCCTCCAGGATTTAATCTCAATGCCCATGGGATGTCACACACTATGAACCTCCCCTGGGGACTTTACCACAGTACGGTTCCACAGCCCTCTAAGGTAGCAGTGTCACCCATTAGCACATTTACTCATTTTCTATGTTTCATCACACACTTAGTGTACTATTTTACCCACACATTTCACGCTCACACATAAACACATACTTCAGATTTACCTAACATGATACTACTGTTTACAAGTTTAACAATTTATTAAATCACGCTAACATGTTGTAAATATTAAATTATCATGCTATAATTGGTCATTACACGATGAATTTACAAAATCAGTAACTGTTATTATTCAATTCCTCTGAAAATTTAACTACAAACTATTCACGGATCATACATCACATATGCAAAATTTCATATTTTTCTGAAATATCTACTAATTAAGAAAATTATAATAGTGGTATTATACAAAGTAAAAATAGCCAAATTGGCATGGATTTTCATTGTTCAGACCCACAACTCATTCTACACACGTACTCTGACAGTCCTAAACATATGCAAATTTCTAGGAATTTAACTATTCTTATACCATTTATTTGAATTTTTGACATTAATAAAACATGCTTACTATTCTACAGTTCAGAAATGTAATTATTTGTACAGATATCAGAAAAATCTCAAATTTCTATAGCATGAATTTGAACCCACAACCATTGCACAGAAATTCATGACAATTAAATCCCATACATATTGCACAAACGAAATATTGCAATATTAAAAACATGTTGGCCAGACATTCAAAAATTTTTAATAAATAAAGAATTCCACAACATACTCCCTTAAAGGTATTTACATATCATATAAATTTAACCATATATCCTCATGCGTAAAATCTCGAAAATTAGGTCATATAGGTCAGACATGCACATGTTGCAGTCTGGCGAACTTGACGGCATAATGGTGGTCGTCTATCAGGTTAACAGCAACAAAGGTCGCCGCCAACTCAAGATCTTAACGGCAAGGGATCCCGTCGTTAAGTTCCTATCTGTGCAAAACACAGACAGAACGCAAGAACTTGGTGAATTTGGGGATCCAGGACTCGAATAAAAATCCATAAAAATTCCTAGGACTTACTAGATACATGTATGGGTGATGTGAAAGGGTTACTTGCCTCTTGAAAAATCCACAAGCAAAAAATTAAGTCGGAGAAGCCCTCCTCGGTCAGAGCCAAAGAGTCCTCAAATCCTCCTCTATCCGGGTTCTATGCCGATGATGAACGCAACCGGGTGTCGGAGATGCCTTCCCCTATGCTTAGACTCCCCTCCAGTCGTGAAAGATCGCCGGAAGGAGTCGCCAAATCGCAAAATCCACGGTCCAAAAGTCAGGTTTCGCGTACAGAAAATAGGGTTTCTGACAAAATGCCAAAAGGACCTAACCTCGCCCTAGGTCATGTCTTTTATAGGGTTGGTGGTTTAGGAACGTGTTTAGAAGCCCAAGTTACCGTTGGGGGACGGTTACCAAAACAAGGGGAGAAGTTTTTGGGTGCGTTTTCGGATCCTAAGCGCAACAGATCTGGGGAAGTTGACGTCTAGATCCTTGGCCGTCTGACTGGGGTTAGCATCCATCGATGTGGACGCTGACCTCCCCTTAACGTCAACTCATGTTGACGCCAAAAGGGTTTTCGGCCAAACACAGAATTGTAGTAATTCTGCTTACACTAGGTATATACATGCACTGTACAATATACATAATTTAATTATTAAATAAAACATCATGTAAGCAATATATATATACATATATACATGTATAATTATAAATATTTATACATATATATACACGTACTCAATTATATACATAAGGTATACACACATCATATGACAAAATCTAACCAAAATAGGTCAAAATTCGAGGGCCTTACACCCTCTCCCCCTTAAAGAACTTCGTCCTCGAAGTTAGACCGACACTACATAACAACTAAGGATATTTCTTCTTCATTGCATCCTCAAGCTCCCAAGTAGCCTCCTCTCGCGAGAAGTTGCGCCATAACACTTTCACCGACGCAATACTCTTGTTTCGAAGATGCTGAACCTTCCGGTCAATAATAGCTACTGGTTGCTCCACATAAGAAAGATCTGGCTGGATCTCCACTGGCTCGTGGGTAATAACATGAGATGGATCTCTGACATACCTTCTGAGCATAGATACGTGGAAAATAGGATGAACACTAGCTAACGCCGGGGGTAGAGCTAGCTCATATGCCACGTTGCCCAATCGTCTGAGAATCTCATACGAGCCAATGAATCTAGGACTTAGCTTATCATGCCTGCCAAATCTAACTACACCATGAGTAGGCGAAATTTTCAAAAAGACATGCTCACCTACCTCGAACTCCAAATCTTTCCTCCTATTGTCGGCATAACTCTTATGCCTATCTTGTGCCGCAACAAGCCTCTTCTAAATCAACTGGACTTTATCCAAAGTCTTCTGAACTAACTCCGAACCGATCAACTACCTATCACCAATCTCCTCCCAACATAAAAGAGATCTACAAGGCCTACCATACAACGCCTCAAATGGAGCCATACCAATACTCGCATGAAAGCTGTTGTTGTATGCGAACTCCACTAGAGGTAAATGGCGCTCCCAATCATCCTTCCAATCTAGTACACATGCTCTAAACATATCCTCGAGTGTCTGGATAGTCCTCTCGGACTGTCCATCTGTCTGTGGATGAAATGCCGAACTGAGCTTCAATTCGGAACCTAACGCATTCTGAAGACCCTTCCATAACCTCGAAGTAAATCTCGGATCTCGATCCGAAATGATCGACTTCGACACACCATGAAATCTAATAATGCTACTAATATACAATCTAGCTAAACTCTTTACTGACTGCTTCTTCTTCATGGGAAAGAAATGTGCAGTCTTAGAGAATCTATCTATCGAGTCATTACCCCGTCTAGATCGAGGCAAACCCGTAACAAAATCCATAGTGACAGTTTCCTACTTCCATACTGGGATCTCCATCTTCTGCATAAGACCAGATGGTCGCTGCCGCTCGGCCTTCACTTGCTGGCAAACTAGACATCTAGACTCATACTCCGCTACATCCTTCTTCATGCCAGACTACCAAAAAGATCTCTTCAAATCCTGGTACATTTTAGTGTTACCCGAATGAATAGAGAATCTAGACCTATGAGCCTCCGCTAAAACATGCTCACGGACATCTACTATATCAAGAACACAACACGGTGATGGAATCTAATCACATCATCCTCATCACGAGCAATGCCTACCTTGCCCACTAACTCTTGGAGTCTAGGGTCGGCCTTCTGATGCTCGATCACCTCATCCAACACCGAAGACCTAATGGACAACTGAGCTACAAAAACCTAACATAATGATGGATCCAACTCAATCATTGCACACACTGCATCCTCCAACATCTTCCAATCCTGTTGGAGATATGACCTCTTCCTACTAAGGGCATCTGCTACGACATTCGCCTTTCCAGGATGATACTGGAGGTCGAAGTCATAGTCCTTCAGGAACTCAATCAATCTTCTCTGCCTAAGGTTTAATTCCTTTTGAGAGAAAAGATACCTTAAGCTTTTGTGGTCAGTGAACACCTCAAATCTGACACCATAAAGATAGTGTCTCCAAATTTTTAGTGCATGAACCACTGCCGCAAGCTCAAGATCATGAGTCGGATAGTTTCGCTCATGCTCCTTCAATTAGCGAGAAGCATACGCTACTACTTCCCTTGCTGCATCAATACACAGCCAAGGCCAATCTGAGATGCATCCGTGTAGATAGCAAAATCCTCTACACCGCTCGACAAAACTAACACAGGAGCCGATGTGAGCTTAGTCTTCAATAATTGAAAACTACTCTCACACTCCTTAGACCAGACAAACTTTACTCCATTCCTGGTTAGCTGGGTCAATGGTGTGGTGATGGATGAAATCCCTCAATGAATCGCCGATAATAACCCGCCAACCAAGAAAGCTCCTAATCTCCGAAGGAGTCTTGGGAATCTCTCAATCCATAATAGCCTGGACCTTTGCTGGATCCACTGCTACACCAGTACCGGAGATTACATGCCCAAGGAAATGAACCTCGCGCACCAAAAATCGCACTTGCTGAATTTACATACAGCTTGTGCGCACGGAGTGTAACACCCTGAAAATTTAGTGATTTAAAATTTTAGAAATAAAGAGGGATAAATTAAATAAACAGATTGGAGAGACTTCCAACACCATGTATTAATGATCCATTAACAAGATTTGGGCCAATGGAGCACATTTGACCCAAGGATGAAAACTAGGACAGGAAATTACCAGAAATTCGTGTAGGAATTATGCCATAATTAGAGAGGGCAAGATAGGGTTAAAGATGGGTGATTAGTCATGTAAGGTAAGCCAAAACCGAACCCAACTCTAAGAGGAGATTTCCTAAACCTTTGTATCTCCTTTGGATGAGAGAATCGTAGATTCTTGGAAAACAGGGAACAAAAATCGCAGCTCTTTCCTAGTCTCGTTAGGACTCTTAAATACAACCTAAATCTATAAGAACTCGTCCTCAAACTCTTGGGGAAGGTTTAACAACGAGTTGGGGTCGTTGGGCGGGCTAGAGCTTCTGAGGAGAAGGAGAAAGGCTGGGAACCGGAGTTCCATCCCCTGCATCCTCTGTTGCGTCCAGAACATCGACTGGTCTTAGATCTTCATAAAGGTAGGTGTTCTCGGGTCAAGATTAAAGAAAACCAACACCAACATAGTTCTTTGAGTCTAGGTTCATTTGCACTTAGTTTACTGGTTTTCATGGAGTACATTGTGTATTGGTGATTTTCCCGAAGTCTCGCACAGTTAGAGCTTTTCCGTTCTTCTTATTATGCACATGATTAGAGACCGAATTGACTAAACTTTCTTCATGAAAGTTCTTCCAATTGAAGTCACGATCATCTTCTATGTTGGACGTTTTATCCAAAAGTCTTTGTTAGAGAGTTAGGAGCATGATAAGAGAGTCTCTGCATGATACTGCGATTTCGGGTTCACTTGACTTTTGTTCTTCACATGATTTTCGGGATTCGAGACCAAAATAGATCAAACACTCAACATTAAAATTCTTCTACTAGTTATCCTCGTCATCTTTTTGTTGAACGTTTTGTCTATATATCATTCGTTAGAGAGTTATACGAGGCGGAAGTGAATCGCTGCATGATACGTGTTTTTTGGTTACACTTGACATATGTTTTTTTTTCTAGAAGGGCACTAGTGTCGACACTAGTTAATCTAGTGTCGACACACTGTCCCAAAATAGCCTAGAAAGTGTTCTGGGAAGCTCTCTAGTGTCGACACTACCTGATCTAGTGTCGACACACTATCCCAGTTTGACCCAGAAGTTCCTGGGAGCTGATCTAGTGTCGACACTACCTGTCTAGTGTCGACACTTTCCCATATTGGCTAGAAGATTTTCTGAAAGCTGTCTCTAGTGTCGACACTACTTGATCTAGTGTCGACACTACTTGACCTTTTTGCCTTGTATTTGAAGCACTGTGTCAACACTACCTGATCTAGTGTCGACACTACTTGACCAGTTTTGCATGATTTTGTCTTGTGTTTGAAGCATTGTGTCGACACCACTTGATCTAGTGTCGACACTACCCTTACAAGAAATTTGCATATTTTGGGTCCAATCATATCATGATGTCTACTAGCATGTGCATGGGGTTATATAGTATGCATGGACCTAAAATAAATCAACCCATTGAAAAATAGTAATGATATGAATACGATTCTAATGTGTAATTGTGATTGATCTTATGTCCATTGGATTATCTTGTGATCTTGCTTATTGTCAATTGATAAGATAAGAATATGTATGAATGTGGGGATGAATACATGTTAGTATGGACATGTTAGTGGTGTTAATGTTATGATTTGCATATGAGTTTCATGGTTACTGTTTTCGGTGTTCAATTAATTATTAGTCATATGCATACATGTTAGGAAAGCACATGTTCTACATACGATCTGTCCTTAGAAACATCCTCATGTCAAGACATTAATGATCTATGAAACATAAGATACGTCGTTATCCTGCCTTGTTCTTTTGAGTTGTTTGTCATTCCTTGACTTTATGAATGATCATGTTCCTTTTACTACGAGCTTGTTGTTGAAACTCTGTGGCCATAATATGAATCTGTTTGTTCGGCACAACGTGGGACTCCGGTCCAAACTTGATCCAATGCCTGTGCAATAGGGGCCCTGTCCGGTCCTGGGGAGGAGCGCCCCAACGTACTTATTAACCGCGGGAGTATGGACTCTTGGTGCTTGGCATAGCACAACTGACATGCAAGATTGTGAAAATGTGCCTCCTGTTTGACATGATAAGTTTGACTTGACATGATATGATACGTCTGTTCATGTGAACACATGAGATCTGTTTGAATATGGCCAATCTCTTCTGACATGATTCTATTCTTGAAATATCTGTCCATTGTATATGAAACTCGACATTTGATCTGATATGATATCCGTTCTACTTTGCTATTCAACTTGTTAGAAAAGCATGCACATGTCATCATATCATATGCATATCTGCTATTTAAAATGTTAATCATGTATACTAGTGCCCGCACGTTATTGAGATGTAAATCCTACTGAGCTAGTTCGCTCACCCCTATCATCCTGCCCTTTTTCAGGTAGTGATGAAGAACCAGTGGAGTCAGATGGGATAGGGCAAGAGTGACGAGCACCTGTCATATGAATAGTTGACAGCTTAGGAATAGAAATTTAAGTAGTTGATGTATTAGAGAAACGTTGTTATTTGATTAATAAACCTTTCAGTTGATTCTTCTTATGTGAGGTTGTATCTAGTTGAATGGAATGAAATAAGGTATACTTTTGGTGACCATGTTATAGTCTCGAATGTGTTATTATATTCAATTGTGACTCTGCACTATTCAACTGTGATACGCTGGTTTGTATCGTTCACGTCCCCGGTATTTATTCCGCTGCTAAATATCGGGGCGTGACAGTTGGTATCAGAGCCCTAAACTTTAGGGTCCAAGGGAATAGGAACATAGAATGAAAC